>OW445483.1:1238193-1293080 GCA_918226075.1 Microctonus brassicae
AAATATAATTTAAAAATTATCACATTTCTACACATTATTACAAATAAAAATTTATATAAATAATAAAAAAAATAATAAATAATTAATAATAAAAAAAAAAAAAATAATTTCATTTTTTTTTTTTATTAATGAAATGGTTTTGATCGTATGTGTTTTATTATAAAACACACGTAATATTTGTTTATATAGATTAACAATGCATTGCTTTGTATAAGAGTTTATGTATATATGTATCAATAAATATATAAAGTGAAGGCAATATGGGTCTGGCTCGTAATTTTCAGGTCAAAAACACCAGCTAATATTTGTGATATATATTTTAGCAACGGCATTCGAAACGAAGAACAGTGCATGGCTCTGTTTAATTCCGTTTATAAAATATATAAACGGTGTTTTACATGTGTGCGTATATGTATATTTAAATAAATAAACGTGGGATATATGTATATGTATTGTTAAGCGTTATTTATTATGCATGAATTTTTGTTTAATAATTCGGGTGTATTTTTGAGGCATTCAATGTTTTCTTTGTAATATAATTGAAAAGTTTTTTTTCTTTATTTTTTATTTTTAAATGTTGCATTAAATTATAATTAAATAATATAAATATTATTGGGTATTGAACAAATTAGTGTATTGAATATAAGACATGTATATTGATTTGTTGTTTATTTAAAATATATAAAATTTATATTCAAATAGAAAGAATTAATATATTTGTTTGATATAATATGTAATTTATTTTGTCGTTTGTTATTTGTAATTATTTTTATATTGTATTGGAATTAAATTCTGATGAATTATTAATATTTTAATTCGTTTGTGGGTGATGCTGAATATGTTACAGAGTTTCATTTGGTCTGTCAGTGTTTCATCAGTCATTTTGAATAGTGTTTGTAATGATCTTTATATACACAAACCCGTGTCATTTTGACAGCGTCGCAATATTAATATTTTACACTGCTTTGAATTTAACCACACATAAAATTGATTAATAAACGAAATAATTATCATTGGACATTCAATTTTAAGTTAATAATATTCATTTTAATAATTCAATTCACAGAAATTTAATAAAAATAAAATAAAATATACTCAATTGAATAAATTTATTTTTATTAAATTTTTGTGAATTGAATTATTAAAATAAATATTATTAACTTATAATTGAATGTTCAATGATAATTATTTCGCTTATTAATCAATTTTATGTGTGGTTGGATTCAAAGCAGTGTAAAATATTAATATAAAAATAAATTAATTCAATTGAGTATTTTATTATCAAATAACGAAAAATTTAGTTATGATATTAAATTTTATACAATATAAATAAATCTTTTTTATTTAGTGCTGCTGCCATACTCTTTTATTCCATATTAATCAGATCCTTTTCACAATTAATATACTGAATTCACGATAACAGCATCAAAGATAAAATAAATAAAAAAAAAAATTATTCACAATATATTGATTATTATATTTTAAATAATTAAATAAATCCATCATTAAAATTCAACTCGTCAATATAGAAACATACAATAATTTTCATTATCACAATATTCATAATTAAATAATTCAATTTTTTCATATTAAATATTATAAAACCTAATAATAATAAACAGATGAATGACTCAAGCGTGAATTAGCTTGTTAGTTTGGACAGTCAGTAGGGTGTTTGTGAAATCCCAACAGTGCACAATCCAATTATCAAATAGTTGTCTGCGAGTAACCAATACGCAGTTCCATTCGAAAATTTCAATATATATAAATACACACAAACATACATAAAAACCAAAAAAAAAGTATCGAAGCTATCGAAGAGCACGAGAATTCAGTCGTGAAAAATAAAAAAAAAATAAACAAAAACTAATAATAAAAATATTGCAATTGTATATATGAAAAGAGAAAAATTGTAAATTTAGTTTGTCAACCAAATGAACGAGCTAAAATTGCTGATATCATTGCACAGGTGTGAAATACTCCTCTATAAAAAGAGCAAAAATAAAAAAAAAAAAAAAATTCATACAATCGAATGCCATTCGCAATTCACTGTAAACGAACCGAGTTTGTGTTAACGGGTCGACGCAAAAGGGCGAGAGAAATTGCGAGGGTTCGAAAAGTAGCAAAATAAATATATATATATGTATATGTATGTATAAAAGCACTGCTTCCAATGGTCACATAACCGATTGTATATATTCACTGGGGATGAAGAGACGCAGAGTATGATGCTGCGCGTTGATTTGTTATTTTTTTTTTTTTTTTGTTCTATGTTTGAAAGTGAACTCGTGAAAGCGCAATATTATTGCAAGCAGCCGCGGATAAATAGTGACAGAAATGTCGTGGGATAAATTACCTGACGTTCGTTGGGGGATGGAAAAAAAAAAATTTGTATTGGTTACTGTATTTTTTTTTATTATTTTTTTTAAAGAAAGTTATAATCAAATTTTGTGTACATTGATGATGGATGTGAATTTCAATTTGTTACACACGTCTTTATAATTGAATTGATGTGACAAAGTAAGATGAATTTTGTTTTGAAATTTTGTATTGAAAAAATTTAAGTTTATATACAATATTAAATATTGAATGAATAAAGTTTGAGAATAATATTATTAATATATACAAAATTAATTTTGATAAGAGAGTAAAGGTTGGAAAAGTTTATTCGGTTTGTTAATTTGAGATTACGAATTCACAATAATAATTCGCGGACAATTTTATTGAATAATGTATCGGTGATTTTTGAGGAAATGTAATTTATTTTCTTGTAAATAATTAATTTTACTATTATCCTTCGTTACATATCATCGGTATAGAATTTGTTCAAGTATATATAAGCATTTATTAGTAACTACTCTAAATTTTTATCTATTATCTAACTTTCAACATTAAAAATTTAATAGTATTTTTCATAAAAGACTATTTTAAATTCTTTATTACCACCCATTATAATGAAAAAAAAAAAAAAAAAAAAAACGCACAATAACTTGATAATACACATCTATATTCAGACGATTATGATTTGTAAACTGGAAAAATAAAATAAATAAATAAAAGTAATTTTATCTAATTACTTTAAAAGTTTAAAAAAGCTTCAATATTCGCATTTTACATCGATCGGATAAAATACTGATTGTTTATTAATCTCCCTCACTAAACAAATTACCGTATAATATCTGAATTGACTATAAAAAATATATATATAAAGTTTGTTTAATTTTTATTTAAACAAGTCTTATTTATTTCATCGACATAAAATATTCAGAAAATTTTAACAAGACATGAAACTTCATATAAATTATTATCAATTTAATATATAAATATAATATTACATATTGCAATCGATAATATTCACCCTTATATATTACAAATGATTTTAAACATAATAAGAAAAGTTTTCTCCTGATTTTAGGCGCACATAGTTGAATCTCTTGAGAGGATTATATTTCCTGTCGTTGCCCGCAAAATCGGGTCGAGCATTCGTAAGCAGTTCGTTTGGTAGGAAAGTTCGTATTCTCCATGATGGTGCTCAGAGACAAAGCCCATTATTAATTATCTCAGTGATGCGGCGATGGGCACAACGGGAGTAGATGTCGAGTGGCGCAAGCAAGAACCGACAAGTAGAAAGATGCTTTTCTATACACTACTGCTACTACTACTACTACTACTACGTACGACTGCTGCTCCTGGATGATGTTGGTGCTATACCTCACTTGTGTAATAGTGACAACCGTGTAGAAACACGGTGACGCAAGCTCCAACTCACGTTAAGCCTGAACAGCAGTCACATCAGATTTCCCGGTGACTAGATCCCGCTCATGCTCGTTAATTAATTCCCGGATTGCAATCAAAACACCCTAAGGTCTTCGAACCACTTCTCGTTCTTTCTCTCTATCTCTTAGTTCAAGTTATAACTATATATTTATATGTTTATATACCCTTCCCCTTTTATTCTACACACTCGCATGTATATTTACCCTTCACTGTATGTACAAGTTGGCACACGTTCGCTACTTGTACGCGTGCATGCATCATCATCATCATCATCATCATATATAAACTCTGAAACTTTTGTCCAATGTCAACAATCAAATTTACCCAGAACCATCTTCAAATATTAAATATATATATATTTATTAAGTATGTATATATGTATCGTTTTTCAACCCTTTAATTTACTTATTTTCGTTCAATAATGCTATTACTATATTTGTGTGTTGTGATAATGAATTATTTAAATATTTGAGGAAATAATTTTTTATCTGATTTAATACTGAAGGGAGACATAATATTGATGAATAATATTGATGTTATTTGGCACTTTGACAGTTGTTATTGAATATTTTATTGATATTTACAGTAATGGAGAAAATTAAAGGGTCAAGAAAATTTTTCGAAATTTTTTGACAGGCTGTATTTGGGTGGAAAATGGTCGTATAAATTTTTTAAAAAAAGCATTTTGAAGCTCTGAGATTCTAGTTTTTAGATCTTGTGGTGAAAAAATTTTGAGAGCCATGGTTATTATGTAATCCTAAGAAATATAGCATGAAAAAAAATTTTCGCAAATTTTTTTTTTTTTTTTTTTGAGTCTACGAACTTGGAAAAATTTTTTTTAGTTAAGCTATTATTTGGATGGGATAGCTTGTTTATTCAGCTTCAATTCCTTTTTTTGAAAACCTCGATACGACCATTTTTCATCGAAATACAGCCGGTCAAAAAACACGGAAAAATTTCGGAAATTTTTTTGATTTTGATGCGTTGGTTTTTTGAATAAATATTAATAGTTAATTTGATGAACGAATTAATTGATTTTGTGTTCAGAAAAATTGATTTAATAAATGGTTATTTGAATTCAATAAATTTTTTTATTATATTGAAGAATATTTTTAATGTTATTAATTTTTAATTAGTTTACGAGTGGATAATATCCACGGTAGTAAACCGCATTAAATTCATGCTTTGAAAAAGGACTTTTCTTTATGTTAAATCAAATAAAGTTGTTCAATTGAATTTCGTTTATTTAAAATAGAAAAAAAAAAATAAAAAACATAAATTTATTTTCAGTGTACTTTATAATGCTCACAGAATAAATAAATAACTATTGCGAATTTAATTTGCAAAACGTGAGGGTATCTCATATGAATTGCGAATTCTTCATCGATTAAAAAAAAAAAAAAAACAAAATCCAACTGATTTGGTTTTGTAATTGTAAAGATATTTTATTTAGAAATTTAAATTACATTTTCAGCCTTCACTTTAAACTATTTTTCAAAAAAAGTTTCTTCAATCGAATGAAACTCTTCAGAGCTTTGTGCCCATAAAAGTACACACATATCAACTTTCACAATCAAATTTAAATAAATAAAAACTTCACAAAAATAAAAAAAAAAATAGTAAACAAATTTTATTAATTTACTATATTTAGAAAATTAATTTAAAAAAATTAAATCATCATGAAAACCACATCACAAAATATATTCAATAATAAATAACATCACTATTTTTATATTGCATACAACTTTATCATGTACCCTTAACAACTATAAAATAACAAATCAACCCCATAGAAATTTAATCTTATTTTTACCAACATATCAAACACACCAAATATAAATTTACATAAATAATCACATTTATTTTATTTATATACATACAAAATTCTGCAGTCAGAAATATAACAATAGAAAAATCCTAAACATACCTGTCAATCATGTAACAATATTTTTGTCACGGTCAACTAAATAACAATACAAATCTATCGTCTCCCATATAGTTTATACGGTCTATATACAAACACACATGGTACTTTATAAATATATACAATAAAAATATTGAGTATTAAAAGCCCTTTTGTGTATTGATCTAATGCCACTTATAATAAAATATACAATTCGACAAAAAAAAAAAAAAAATCATCTATATATATTTATTCCCCTTCAAAGCCCATTCACATAAATCAATTCATCGAACTAATAATATTCAAACGAATAATTGTGAAATGCAAATTGAATGAAAAGAAAATAATAAAATCCGCCCTCACTTTCATCGACCCTTTCAGCTATAAATCTCGATGATAAGCACAGAATTAAAATAGAAAATTTCCAGGCTCTCGTTATTCACTCGACAATGTATACCATCCCTTAATAAAACTCTTGGTAATACAGAAAGAATAAAAAAAAAAAAAAAAAATTGACGAGCAGGAGATGATTTTCCACGATGCATCATCCCTTTTTTTTTTTTTTTTCATCTATACATTTACCGCTACCAGCACCAATATTGGGTCTGTATTGGAATATATATGTGTATATGAACCCTTTTATATTATTCTCATACAGACCATAACCCATCCACCCTAACTAACAGTTCACATTCACGAAGGCAACAAATTTACCGATGCATGCCACCCTACATTTTCATCTTATTTTTTTTTGTTATACCTTTATTTCTTTTCTTTACTTTTTTTTCATCTATACATATGTATATATATATACTCGTCTTTACGTCAGGGTTGTATGTGCAGCAATAATACTGCGTTCTATAGCGCATCAGTGTATGTAGTGATGGAAGAACCCATTGGTAGAGAAAATAAAAATAAAAAAAGAAAGAAAGGATCGCATTTACTTTTCGTTGTTTTTTTTTTCGTCTCATCAACTCCCTCAACCCCTTTGAATTCATTTTAGGGAATTTGAATCTCGTAATCATAACAACAACAACAACAACAACAAATGGTACAAGATTAAGCGCATCTGCTACGAATAATATTGACTAGAATATTTTTATTAGCATTTTCGTAAATCATTTGAGTGAGCTGAAAAACTGTATTTATATTACAGCGCGCAATTTTATATTAGATATAAATACTTAATTGTTATTTAAAAATTTTAAGCTATTTCAATTGGCTCTGTTGGGTATTATATAATCCTTTTAATAACTTTTTAATCTACGCAATAATTAAAGATAAAATTTTAAAAAAACATTTATTTTTATCTGTCTCGCTGTAAAAAGTAAATTTAGACTGTTGTAAAAATAAACTGTCTTTCCACCGCAGTATTTTATTCCAACCCTTTTTTTTTTTTCACGCTCGTTGGAGTTATATATGTAAAAGGAGCGAGGGAAAAAAAGAAAAAATAAATTCAAGAGCAGGGTGAGTCAATGATGAAGAGATTTAAAATCTTGATTCGACCAATTGCAAGACATTTTTTATTCTTTTAATTATTATATTGTAACTCGTACACTTTTTTATTCATAATATTTCTGTGTTCCATTGTATTTTTTTTTTATCATTTGTTATTTTTACTAAGATGAATAAATGAATCATCAATGTAATTAGCACGCAATGCAAAAGCGACAAGTACATAATTATATGCACCCTTGAAAGTAATCTTGAAGTCAAGTTTATATTTCTGTATAATGATGGTTATAATTTAATTAATATCTCAATGTCTCAAGGAGAATAAAATAAATTTTTGTCGATAAAATATTTTTATTTATTCAATCAATGTTGATTAATTAAAAAAGAAAAATATTAATTTAGATAAAAAAATATAGAACGTTTAATTTTAAAATTTCCATCAATTTATTTTATCCCTATATATTTTTACTTATAAAAATAAATTTAATTAAATTTGGGGTGGATATTTTCGCACAGGTAATTTAACATTATTATACAAAATAGTATTCTAACAATAAACAAGACATGATAAAAAATAAATATCTACAGTAAGTACCATCTATCTATGCAGAAAAAAAAAATTATATCAAATTTTTTTTCTTCCATTTCTTCTTTTCATTTTATTTTTTTTTTCATCTGTCGACATTTCCGTACTAATTAATATCCCCACTGAACTTCACAATTCCCTTCTTGATGTGACTGTAATTATAACAAGAACACACTTGTGAGACCAAAAAATAAAAAAAAATAAAATAAAATAAAATAAAAATAAATTCACATAAAATCATAAACCAAAAAATAAATAAATAATTAAAAAACACTTTATCACCATTGACAATCACTTATATCTACATCAAAGAAAATAAAAATAATACATATAAACAAATAAATCATCGTTATTAATAATATTAATATGATGCAATAAAAATTGAAATTTATTTCTATATATCAATTAATAAAATTAATAAAATTTCATTCATTCAAAGTTACAAAATAAAAAAAAAATTATAAACTATATTCAGACATACATTTAAGAATACGAAGAATATTTATATATTCACGTCACGTAACAAAGACCAGTATCTACCTAGTTAAATAATGTATAATTCAGATGATATAACGCCGTAGTGTCAGGGGGAATCATTCTCAAAAGACACAAGCCGTGTTTTCAACCTTTACACCAACCCACACTTTGTTTCAACACACGTATATATATATATACACATTGTACCTATATAATAGGTAGAGATGAAATGTATTCTTTCATCATGCGCACGCCTAGCATCCAGAAAGTATATACTCGTCTATTCTGTTTAAACCGCCTCTTTTTGAATTAATAGCCACGACGTGGCCGCGTACGTATATCTTATACTTTACACTCGCACTATACCATCAACAGTAGTTGCTGAATAGTGGTAGCTGATGTACAATATACTTTCTCCCTTTAAAATCGGATTTACACGTCGCTTGACGAATCAACTGCACACATAATACTTGTACATTTACACACGTTTGTTTTCGAATATGTAGATTTTTTATATTTTTTGCATTGCTTCACACGCGTATATTTATATCTTTAGATATAATTGAGGGTAAAAGAAAGTGGCGCAGGAAAACAGAAATGAAATAATAAAGAGCAGGGAGAAAGAAAAACAACGTGAATTTTTATGAATGGGAAAATAAAACAATAAAAAAAGAAAAATAAATGGGAAAATGTGAGGAAAAAAAAATTGAAAACGTTGCCTATACGATGAATTACACCTCAATTTTACGTTTGCTAAGTATATGTATAGGTGCTGATGGAATAAATTCATCCACGCCCGACTCTGGAAAATTAGAAGGTGAAATATGATAAATGAAAAAAGAAAATAAATAAATAATAAAAAAATGTACAATATTCTCAAGGGGATTTTAATTTATTCATTGGGTATATGCATTCCCCTTATCGAGAACTTGTGCTTTGTTTCTTTTTTATTTTTCATTTCCTTATTCTTTTCACCCTTATCGAGCGCAATTTTTCATTTTTTTTTTTGACCGAACAGACGTGAAAATAAAATCAAAAAAAAGAAAAAATATTAAATGAGAATTTCAGTCGCGAGTTTTTCTTTTATATCCCAGTCTTCAATACAAATACTTATATATGAATACATAAATACATATTCGCAACATTTTTTTTCATTTTATTATTAACAACAGGGAAAGAATTAAAAATAAAATTGCACCGGAAAAATTTTAAAAGCGAAGGAAAAAAAATTACAATATATTTTATTGAAAGAGAAAACCAAGTAGAAAGTAAATAAATGCAGAGAAAATTAATTAAGATTAATATATTTATACTTATTTATATATCAGCAGTGCACCTTTGTGAAAAACCATATCCAATGACGATGGTGATGATTATATTTATAAATATACACATACACATCTTCATAGACTTATAATAAACGTGACAAACTCAATCCACTCAATGACTCATCAATAAAATTATTGCTGACTAACTGATACTATAGATTTCTTGTTAGCATTAGAGAGGGGTGCTAAATACATCACGAATATAATAATGACACAACAATAGTTTGACGATGGTGCCAACATGTACACACTCAAATACATACAGAAAAATAAATTCTCTTCTATATCATTCTGATGAATTTTATCTCTAATGTCTCGCTAACTCATCGCTCCATCATAAAGTATGAACATATAAATAGAATTTTATTTCAATGAGAATTATTATCAACAATTGCAGATGTACATGAAGAAAAAAATGTTTCTATAATTTTAATGGAATTATTTCTACAATTGCAATTGACTGTTTATTTAATTAATACACTAAAATATTCTTGTTTCATTTTGAATAATATAAATCAAATGAATAATTATCACATTGAAATACAAATTATTTCATTCATAGAATTTTATGTCAGATGACTTTATATGATTTTATGAAATTTTTGTTTTTAATGTAGATATTAATTTAAATATTTAATTGATTAAATTTGAAAAAAATAAATCGATTCTAATTATCACTTTATTGTTGTCTTGAAAATTATTTTTAATCGGAAAACTGCTTTTAGTATGTTTATATTTTTGTAAAGTTAAAAAGAAAAAATACTCACGTGTCAGATATTTTTTTTTTATTTTATTTACTGTTAAGAAAAATTATTTATAACTTGTGTTGAATGAATTTTATTATTATTTCAAAGCAATAGAAATTGTGCTGTTTAAAAAAAATTAAGCAATGTAACTACAATTATTTAAGTGTTTTTTTATTACAATAATAAAATGATTAGTTTTGATAACAAAAAATTCGAAATTTCATACATTTTGAACTTTGGGTTCAAATATCTTTAGAATGGCTGTCTCTATGAAAAAAGTGTAAGAGTCTTTTTTTGTAGAGCGTTCGATTTCCTATAAAAATATGTATATTTCATTAATAAATAATCACTATCCAGTAAGTTAAAAAATTAAGGAAAAAAAAAAATTTTTTTTCCCAACAAAATTCTGAAACTTTGACCTCGAATATCTTTTAATTGGTTGAATTTATGAAAAAAATCTACAGGACCTTTTTTATAGAGCGTTCAATTTCCTACAAAAATACCCTATAATCTCATCTCTATGACGCACGAATGCCAAGCTACAAAAATCCAAAGAAACAATTTTTTCCCATGTTATTTAAATGAAAAAACAAAAATTACAAACGGATGCACATCTAAATATTAAAATTAAAAGCTCCCGTTTAATCAGGCTTCTTTTTCCCCCATCCAGTAAATTCTTAACCTGATTTTTTATTGAAATAAAAAACTTGCCTAAAAATGGCACACCCTAACATACATATTTATATTCGTCTAATAATCCAAGAAAATAACCGAAAGAATATGAGTGAAAGTATAATACAAATGAGAATATTTTCAGATATTAGACATTACGAGATTCATTAAGCCATCTCGCAACGACGTTAATTCGCTTCAATATTTCCATAAGTATCCAATTTTTGCTTCTTGTAATCTCCCTTTATTTTATATAATCATCAAAAATATATATATATATATACATGTATATGATATCCATGTAATAAAATCACAATTGTCGCATTATTTGGTATAACTATCTACTGCTAGATTTTTTTTTTGTATAATATAATATTGCCTATTCATATATAATAATGAACGAAAAGATGAGGAAATAAAAACGACGATAACCAGACATTTTCATTCCCCTCTGTGCATATATATACATATATACGTATATATATTTACATGTGTATGTAAGTTTAGATGAAGACATAATTTGACGGGCCGTCTATATGTAGCAATGAAACCAGTCACGTGAAACATGACACGCATACTTGATGAACCATCAGAGATCTATTGACAGTATAGTTTGAAAAATGAATGAAGGATATAAACATATATGTATTTCTATCGTATTTGTGTGTGTTTACGTGTGTGTGTGTGTGTGTGTGTGTGTGTCAGTGTAACGTGATTTTTAGAATAATTATTTAAGGTGACAAATAACTATTTATTAACCGCCAATAATGTTTGTCGTTTATCATGTATATTAATATTAGAAATAATTTTTTACCAGAAGTAAATGTAGATGCAAAATTTGTACGTTTGAATTAATAAATAAATTAATTTGATATTAATTTTTGAGTTAGCTTAACTCTAGCGCAACAATTGCTAGGATATTTAAATACAAGAATCCAGAAAAACGATATAGAGTTTTCGTCTACTTTTTTATGAGAAAAATTTTTTTTTAGCTTTTCGTGCTTTTGAGTTTTTGTTTTATAGTCGTCAGTGCTTTAATAATTTTTATTAATAATTTTGCATTCGTGATTAGTGTATTTAGTGTTTCCTTACTTTTTCGCACTCTTTATTAGTGTTTTTTTTTTTTTTAGTTTTCAGTGCTTTTTAGTTTTAGTTTTAGTTAGTGCTTTAGTGATTTTTATTAATAATTTTGCATTAATTATTAGTGCATTTAGTGCTTTTTTAGTTTTTTAGTTTTTCGCATTCTTTATTAGTATTTTTTTTTTTTTTGAATTTTCAGTGCTTTTTAGTTTTGGTTTGAGTTAGTACTTTAGTAATTTTTATCAATAATTTCGCATTATTTATTAGTGCATTCAGTGCTTTTTTAGTTTTTTGCATTCTTTATTAGTGTTTTTTTTTTTTTTTTGAATTTTCAGTGCTTTTTAGTTTTGGTTTGAGTTAGTGCTTTATTAATTTTTATTAATAATTTTGCATTATTTATTAGTGCATTTAGTGCTTTTTTAGTTTTTTAGTTTTTTGCATTCTTTATTAGTGTTTTTTTTTTTTTTTTGAATTTTCAGTGCTTTTAATTTTGGTTTTAGTTAGTGTTTTAGTAATTTTCAACAATAATTTTGCATTCTATATTAGTGTTTCTAGAGTTTTTACTGCTTTTAGTTTTTTGCACTCTTTATTAGCGTTTTTTTTTTTTAGTTTTTGTTTTAGTTAGTGCTTTAGTAATTTTTATTTATGATTTTGCATTCTTTTTTTTAGTGTCTATAAATATTTTTTCCATAACTGTTATACATAATAATTCTCTCACTTCCTCCCAGAAAAAAAAATATAAATTGCTTCATTGAAATCTTACGCATTTCTTTTATCAATCGCACACATATCTATGCCTACATAAACACCTGAATATATATAAATAGATTACTCTGAACCCTATACTTATATTCATATAATTTTGTATACCTAAGTTAGATCTCTCATGATCGTATTTTCTTTCTTCTTTCCCATTTCATATAAAATTTTCAATAGTCTCCTTACAAGACACGACACATCGCAAATAAAATACATATAAAAATCTCAATGAAATACACGAGTGTGTATATATACATGTGAGTGTACTATCGCATACTAGTTTAATTTTTTTTCCTCTATAAGATTTTTCTTCTTGTAACGTGTCTCGACGTGTTCCGCGATCCCTTTTTTTTTTTACCTGAGAATCAACTGAAGGAAAAAATAAAATGAAAAGCGAAAAAAAAAAAAGGGAGCGACAACCTCGGCGGTCCCTGACACATTGAGAAAAGCAAGCGACTCACTATAACAACGCGAGGGTATATTATATTTTATAAAAGGGGTTGAATGTACATATATACACATATATATAAATACAATTGGTTCGTTGAAAATGTCATACGCGTGTCCACCTTCCGTTGTGTGTGTTTGTCACGCCGAAAATTCTTTTACCATGGGAAAATCTCGTTTATTTTTTTTTTTTTTTTCTTCCTCTCTCCTTTCTCATTTTATTTATTTTTTTATCAATATTACACACACACACACACACATATATATATATATAAATTATGTATACTTTTCCTTTCTTTTCTTTTCTTTTCATTTCATTTTATTTTTTTATTATACCTTTTCTTTTCAATTCGCATTTCAATTGTAATTGTAATCGGAGCATTCACCAAAATAAAACCGTTACTATCTCATACAAAGTGAAAAATTAATGTGTCTATAAAATAATATATATATATATATACATATATAAATGTAATAACAATCAATGGATGACAATAGGATGAAAATGTCCCTTATACAAGTGAAAAAAAAATTTTTAAAAATCAAATAAAGAATTTATATACGCATGTGACACGCGTTTGTGTATCTACATCTTAGAGATCATTCACCTCTGCGCGAAAAGGGAAAAAAAAAAATTTATATATACATGCATGTGAGACTTCCACACCTATATATATATATATTTTGTATTTATACATATATACCTGAATTGTCGTTACCGTTGCACGCTACATATTTATCACCTGGTAAAAATACACGCCCGTTCGTGATGTTAAACATAAATGAACCACCATTTTGACATACATGACGTATTTTCTAAAATAAAAAAAATTAATCCAATTTTTTTTTTCCATATTTTCATCTACTTTTAAATTCGAAAAATTTCATATTATTTATTTATGAATTCATATCACTAATATGCCTAAATCAAGAGTTACATATATAGAAAATAGCCTTGCCTGTGTATTGAAAAAAAAAAATATATAATTAATATATAAAATATATTTAATAAGAAAAAAAAATATAAAATTATATTAAAAAATTAGTTGTAATACATTGTTTCGATTTTTTTTTTAATTCATTCCCTTTTGAAATAAATAATAATTCTTTTTATACACAAATACGTACATGTACATGTATACAGTCAAGGGCGGAACCGCATGAGAACGATAAAACCCGCATTTATATTGGAGCATCGCGTGTCTTATCGAAGGGACAATCATTTTGTGGACGAATCCATTCGACGTAAGCGCACGCGTTTTTATCCAT
Organism: Microctonus brassicae; assembly: GCA_918226075.1. Taxonomy (NCBI): domain Eukaryota; kingdom Metazoa; phylum Arthropoda; class Insecta; order Hymenoptera; family Braconidae; genus Microctonus; species Microctonus brassicae. Next base: position 1,252,693 of record OW445483.1, read on the forward strand.
TGGATGTGGCCTTTATTATCATTTGAATCGACATGGTTTCACAGTTTTTCACCCAACAGATAAACAGCAGCAAACATAACAATACAACAACAGGAACAACAAAAAATTGAAGGTAATGTGTATCAGTATAGAGGGAGGATAAATATTGTCTTTGCTAAGGATCTCTTGGATGTACAGAGTCTTGCATTATATACGTGAATTCTTACAGTCTGCAGCTTTATCAACGTGATCTCGTTGATATATATTTCTCGAGTATGCCCTTTCGACCTTAACAACGAATAAAGCAAAAGAGCAAGTGAAAAGGAGTGAGAAAAAAGTAGTCTCTTTACTAAAAAAATAATAAATAAATAACAAAATAAAAGATTGTAAGAGGAAAAACATGGCACTGTTTTTTTTTTCTTTTACTAGTTCTCTCTCGTACTCTTTACTATGATGTACAGTGGTAAATCCCTGTGGAAATGTGTTTTTCATTTCGCCACAGTGCCCAGAAACGCAAACGACCCAGGACGACTTAATTCACGGGGTGTAATTTTGTAAAAGTGCTTCAGAATGAGCCGTCTAATGAAGTTTTAGGGTGTCATTCGTTGGCTCGTTCATTTTTTTATATATTTTTTTCTCTTCTTGTTCACCATCATCAGCCTAACTCACAGAGAATATTATATAATAAGGGAGAAAAAGAGATGAAGAGTGGGTTGTCATGTGATATTTTTCATAGTTTCTATAATTTTTTTTTCTTTCTTTTTACATAATGGAAATAAAAAAACAAATAACCATGCAAAGCCTCACCCAAATGGAATGTTATAATCCTTATTTTTAATTAAATATTTCAATACTTAACATCAAAAATTACACAATAACATTTCAGACTTTCTAAAATGACGACAAAAAATCAAACAAATTAATCATCATCATCCACAAAATAATCTTACACTCTTAAACTTTTGTATGAAACATTTTCGTAATAAACCCTTAACTTTTGACGAGATCCGATATCCTGTAAAACTTTTGATAGACGCTGAATAATTTGTGGATGAATAAAATTTTTCCAAGCAACTATATTAGTAACCCGAGTTAAACTTGTCCTTAGGGTCGTAATAATAATGAAAATGATAATAATTATAATGATGATAATGATGTGATTATGATGATAGATTGAATGAAAAAAAAAAAAAAATGAAAAAGATTATTTGTTTATTGACTGTCAGTAGAAAATTTCTCAATATATAATATACAACTAGGTATATACTTTTACCACAGGCTTTATATTTTTTACAGAATATGCATTTTCCGACATGTCGCGGCTTTAATGTTAGTCGAGGTGTGTCTGGTATGGACCAATGGAGCGTGTTTTAATGTTACCACTCTATGTATATTATTATGTACATACACACATGTATAGATATGTACTTCAGGGTTATGTACTGGTTATGTGGTTAGAGGCAAAATGCCAATGAGTAATCACCTATGAAGACTTATCAGCTATTGATTCTTTTCCTCTGCTATATCTACATGTTAGGCATGGATATATGTAGGTATTAGGGTGTTTTATTTTCTTTTTTTTTGTCTGTCATACCTGAACATTTAATAATTTATATAAATAAAAAAAGAAATATTTTAATGTAAATAACTGGAGAAAATTTTTTTTTTCTACTTCAACTCGATTTTTCGGTAATCAAAAATTTTTTTTGATGCTATTACATTGTTGATTCAGCTTTATAGCGTTTATTGTAAGATAATAATGAATGTCGAATCAATAAATTCCAGTTTAAAGAAAATTTGTTGTCAATTATAATCAACTTTCGTCTTTCTAGCTCTACAACTCGAAAACTGTTGGTCGGAGAGCGTTTGCAGTGAGAAACTTTTTTGTAGCAAATTTAATGCCCTACAAAAGTTGTTATATTCATTTTTTCCAAAAAAAATTTTTAATTACCGAAAAATTGAGTTGAAGTTGAAAAAAAAAATTTTCTTGTGTTATTTATATGGGAAATCAAATTTTTGAATTAGCTAAGCCTATAATTAACTCAAACTATAATTAACACTCATCCATATTAATATATTATGCATTCAAATTTATTGGTTGAATATATATTTATGTATGCAGGTTTATACAATAAAAAAAATAAAAATTTATTGAATGTTAATTAAGATCGAAATAATTTAAAATTAATTGCAAATTGATAAATTTAAAATTCTTTTTGAATTTGAATTAAATAAAATAAAATTTTCTTTATAAGTGAAAATTTTTTCGACTTTATTTATAATATCCAGGTATATTAAATTGATTTAATTTACTCTCACCTGTGGGACATTAATTTTTTGTTATTATAAAGCATCGGAATTATTAAACAGAGAGCAAAAGTAGATTACTATAATTTTATTCAGAATTTAAATTATTATAAAATGATATATATGTGTATAATAATGTTTTATGTATAAATAAAAATTTATAGTGACTGTCAGATGTATTGATGTGTGAGGGGTAAGTTGATTAGTATTTATGTTTGAAGATTTTAACTGGGTGTTAAAGTTGTTTGAATAAACTTGAACAAATTTGAATTGAATATTTAATGAAAAAGGGAAATGATATTGGTAAATGTTATATAGAAGTATAGGACAGTGTTGTAATGGTCAAAAGTTTTTCTGGTACTTGTACGACAAACTCTGTTGTACACGATAATATCACACTTCACGATCGGTTAAGCAATATGTAACAATGTACAACGCCAAGCTTTATGTATGTCTTTATAGTTGAAAATTTATTTTGTGTGTTTTTAGGGTCTATTTTCGATTCAATGAATTCAATTTTTCCACCATAAATTTTGCAATTACATTATGTAATAATTCAAATTGAAAGGGATATTTTGTTATTGAGTTGAAATAAAAATAAAAAAAATTTTTTTTACAATTTTTTTATCTCCATTTCAATTTATAAATATTTTTTTACAATTTTTTTTTCTCCATTTCAATTTATAAATATTTCTTTATCAATTTTTTATTCATCATCCGAAACCCTGCGAATATAAAAATTGATGTATAAAGTATTGGAAAATAGTATGGAGTACTATAAAAAAAAATATTTAAATGATTTTAATGGAATAAAAATAATAAATAATAAAAACAAAAATAAATAGAATAAAAAATACTGATCTGATTCTGACAAATTTTAACAATTAACATTTCATGTTAATTAAATTTTAACATCATACCCACATACAAACGTACACTCACACACACACACACAAATATATTCACATAGAATATTGTATGAAAATTCCATTGATGCGTCACACCACATTTCACTTTGTTCAAAGAATTTAAACGATTCAAACAATTTCTTTTTATTTCTATTCCCTCTATATTCAAATATACACATATACACAATTACACACATTAAAATTAATTCCACACCCACACACTAAATAGCAACCACTAAACTATATGTATATAAAAAATTAATTAAACAATCACCATTAATTTAACTATAATATAAACTACTATAATATTCCACAATAATGCGATACATATGCAAATATTATTAAACATTATTCGCAATGAACTTGAATTCCTTAAATTTATATTTTATTATTAATATCAAAATGAAAACTGACTTTTACATTATCTCATAATTCTTCTTTATCCTTACATACATACATATATAAAACCTATGTATAAATAAAGTATATACGTGAGCTAACCCTGATATGTTTACCCTAAAAATTTTTAACTGCTGTAAAAGAAAAAAAATTTATATTCAACATATTTTTTTGTTCCTCCCAACTACATTTCACTGCCCCTTTTTTATTTTAAACATTATATCCACCACCTCGTTCGCCATATTCATAAGTTATTATTCATGACGTCGATTAAACGTGACGAGAGTCAGCATTTGATATCTGCATCATAAAGATCTGAATGCAAATTTTCGAGTATAGATGAATTGAATATTATATGCCAACTCAGCACAGACATATGTATAATATATATTTATATACAGATATATAGATGCAGACAAAATGTCGATATGACGCGCAATGTGTCGTCAATATCGAGGGTATAATATCTCAAAATGTATATTACGGTGCAATAATCAGAAATTGGTCGTGTAAACTCAAACATCTGCGTCTATTGGTGGATGTGAATGATAATATGTATATGAGGAAATCATGACTTGACGTGCGGAAATGTAGAGAAGATGAGATGAGAGAGGTAGAGAGAGAGGAGGTAGACACACGAGGGTGTATGTGTATATATGGATGTGATGATGATCTAACTCACCCTCATGATTGGACGAAATAACAGGGCATTGGGATTTAGGGAGGAGGTCATCACCCATCGCAATACATCTACATGTATGAGGGTATGTGCATAATATCACATGTATCCGTTTGTAGATAAGCTTTTGATATTGTTAAATATAATTTTGTCATGGATTATATTAGAATTTGATATTGATGAATTGGAGATATGAATGAAAAATAATTATTTTGTACAATTTATTCGATGGTAAAAAATTGGTGATGTTAATATTTAGGTTTAATTTTTGAGTTTTGATAATTAATGCGCAGATTATAATTGTTTGGAATAATTTATTTGGAAAATTTAATTTAATAGTTTAATTATTCATTTTATTTATATTTATTTATTTATAATTCATGCAGATTATAATTGTTGGGAATATAATTTATTTAGAAAATTTAATTTAATCATTTAATGATTCATTTTATTTATATTTATTTATTTATAATTAATGCAGATTACAATTTTTTTGATTAATTCATTTAGAAAATTTAACTTGATGTTCTTTTATTTATTTTATTTACCCTGTGAATATTATCAAATGAATTGTTAATAGAATTTAGTTAATAATTTATTTCATTTATATTTATTTATTTATAATTAATGCAGATTACAATTTTTTCGAATAATTTATTTAGAAAATTTTATTTGATGTTTTTTTATTCTTATTATTCACCCTGTAAATATTATCAAATGAATTGTTAATTGAATTTAGTTAATAATTAATTTTATTTATATTTATTTATTTATAATTAATGCAGATTACAATTTTTTTAATTAATTTATTTAGAAAATTTAATTTGATGTTTTTTTATTTATTTTATTTACCCTGTGAATATTATCAAATGAATTGTTAATTGAATTTAGTTAATAATTAATTTTATTTGTATTTATTTATTTATAATTAATGCAGATTACAATTTTTTCGAATAATTTATTTAGAAAATTTTATTTGATGTTTTTTTATTCTTATTATTCACCCTGTAAATATTATCAAATGAATTGTTAATTGAATTTAGTTAATAATTAATTTTATTTATATTTATTTATTTATAATTAATGCAGATTACAATTTTTTTAATTAATTTATTTAGAAAATTTAATTTGATGTTTTTTTATTTATTTTATTTACCCTGTGAATATTATCAAATGAATTGTTAATAGAATTTAGTTAATAATTCATTTCATTTATATTTATTTATTTATAATTAATGCAGATTACAATTTTTTTAATTAATTTATTTAGAAAATTTAATTTGATGTTTTTTTATTTTTATTATTTACCCTGTGAATATTATGAAATGAATTGTTTATAAAATTTAGTTAATAATTCATTTTATTTATATTTATTTATTTATAATTAATGCAGATTACAATTTTTTCGAATAATTTATTTAGAAATTTCAATTTCATGTTTTTTTATTTATTTTATTAACCCTGGGAATATTATCAAATGAATTGTTTATTGAATTTAGTTAATAATTAATTTTATTTATTTATTACTGGATTGATTAACTATAGAAAAAATTGGAAAATTTATGTATTTTAATATCTCAATTTACACAAATTAATAATTCATTAATCTACATATTTATTTTATTATACAAAAAATTTATTAAAAGAATTATTAATCTATCACTTGATTTGTTTCATTGAAACCGTAACAAAATAATAAATCTTTAATTATTATTCATAACAATTCATTCAGTTTCGAAAACAAATTAATAAAATAAAATACTTACTCTGTCTATAAAATTTAATGAATTAACTAAATCCCATTAAATCAATAGCAGAATATTCCTAAAATTAACCGAATATTTATCTCATTATGCATATACAAATAGTTATAAATATTTCAACAATATCCCCTGAATAAATTTCAAATATAATACAATTAAAATATGATTAAAAATTTCAATTATTGAACAAAATAAAAATTATCTAAAGAATTAAAATATTATAGTATTTATTTTATTTATATATATATGTATATATATATTGAATAATATCCTATATGTTACTATTTATATACGATGATGCTATGATGCGTTCAATTTGATGACATATTAAAGCATCAACTAAATTGCAATATTGTAATTTAACCGAAATTAATTTGAATTTGAGTATTCAACATTGGCCCACCCGTATATTTACTGGCATATATAAATGACGATATGGATGACAGAATCGTGAGCGTTGGGTGTATCGATTTCACGCACGGACTGCAGCACTTACCCATCAAAGTCTACATAAACAAAATATATATGTATATAATAATAAATAATATAAATGTATAAATACATTTAATATTGATTTGATAACAGGAAATAAATTTGAGTTGGTTCAGGTGATACTGTATAAATATTCCTCGTGCTATTAATTAATACCATCTGCGTATATGTATTTATTTTAGTATGAGAATATGTTTATATAAATATAAACAATTGAATATAATTTGATATTTTTTTAATAGGATGTGAATTAAATAAATGAACTGAAAGAGTAAATAAATTTCGGAATATTTTTTTTTTTTTAATTCATTTATTTATTTTTAATAAAGTTTAAAAATTTTGTTATTAAAATCTTAGTGGAAAAAAATTAATTACAACAATTAAATTTATTGTTATTGATATTTTATGATTCTAATTAATTTATAGTCATTAATAAATTATAAATGTGAATTTTTTTTCGTATAAACTAATTCAAAATTTCTATTTAAACAATGGAATAATATTATAAAAATTAATTAATAATCGAAAATAAATATGATTAATATAAATAATATAAATATTGATGTGAAAAAATTATGAATGTGAATTTTTTTCGCATAAACTAATTTAAAATTTCCATTTAAACAATGGAATAATATTACAAAAATTAATTATTAATTGAAAATAAATATAATAAATATGAATGATGTAAATATTAGTAATAATATGAATATAAATAATATAAATATTATTGAAAATAAATATAAAAAAAATTAATAATATAAATATTATTGAAAATAAATTATAAATGTGAATTTTTTTCGTATAAACTAGTTTAAAATTACCATTTAAACAATGGAATAATATCACAAATATTCATTATTAATTGAAAATGAATATAAAAAATATTAATAATATAAATATAAATAATATAAATATTATTGAAAATAAATTATAAAAGTGAATTTTTTTCGTATAAACTAATTTAAAATTTCCATTTAAACAATAGAATAATACTACAAAAATTAATTTTTAATTGAAAATAAATATAATAAATATAAATAATGTAAAATATTATTAATAATATGAATATAAATAATATAAATATTATTGAAAATAAATTATAAATGTGAATTTTTTTCGTATAAATTAATTTAAAATTTCTATTCAAACAATGTAATAATAATATTACAAAAATTAATTATTAATTGAAAATATAAAACAAAATATTATTTATAATTGATTTTGAATGTTATAATATATATTATGAATTAATTATAAATGTAAACTAAAAACAAAATTTTTTAAATTTATTTAATTTAATTTTTCGTAAATTTTTGTTTTCTTTCTCAAGTAATTATATAAAACTCAAAAATACTCAGAAAATTATTATTAATATACACAATTATGTTTCATATTTTCACATTAATATATAAATAATTTTTTTTACATGCAATTCATATGCAAATAATAAAAACAATTGAAGTAGTTGTCAATCCAAATGGCAAGTAGTGCTTGGCGTCTTATTAAAATTTATCTCTTGTCGGTTCTCAAGTTTTCAGCAAATTCACTATGGAAAATATGAGAGAGACAAGCAAATTATATATATAGTATTTTCTCCAACGATACAGAGATGAAGGAGAAAAAGAGAGAAAAGACGAAATACATAAACAAAATGCTTGAGGACGTCATCGGGGCGACGAACCGTTTGCTACGAGGGTTGCTAGCACGCCAAGCAGCACAACCCCTTGACACGAACTGATGAATATCTCGAGGCAAAAGACGGGCCACGATGGATTGAACCAAAGAAACAAAAAGAGAACGAGAATGCAAGTGAAAATGAAGTTTTAGAGCGAAAGTAGAGGCGCAAACGATATTACTATCTAATTCCATCGTCTCAAATTTCACACGGCAGAGTCAAATTTCTTCATTTTTATTTGTATGTACGAATTATTTACACCACATTTTTCATCAAAGATATATACAGTACTTTATATTTTTTATTTATTTGTTTTATTGTTATTTTATTTCTTATTAAATCTTTCATTCATTTTATTTATTTTGCTGTATTATTCGCATTTATTGAAAATTTTTTAATTAGTATTTATTATTTATGTATGAAATAAATTAAATAATTTTTATTCATTCTACACATTTATATATTCCATACAACTCTTTATTTTATTTATTTGTTTATTTTTTCTTATTGATTTTAATTGTAATTAAAATACGTAGTGTTTTTATATTTAATTTTTGGTATTTTATATTAGGTAAATTAATTTATTATTTATTTTATTCATTCATATTTTTATTGTTTCTTGAATAACATGTATTTAATATATCAAATGAAATAACTAAAATGAAAATTTGAAAATAATAAATAAAAATAAATTGAAAAAAAAATAATTTTAAAATAATATTATTAATTCCACCACATGAATTATTGAATAATTTTATTAATTACTTTATTTTTTATCTATAAAATTCATCACAAAGTATAATTAAATCTCAATGAAACTCAAGGAAAATTTTAATAAAATTAAAATATTATATTTTCTTTTAATTTTCCAAGTGTAATATTTTGTCTATTGGAATTTTAAACTTCTAAATTTTTATCCAATAGTCAAATTCAAATTATTAATTCAAATCCATGTTTGATTCAATGCAGATCAAGGAAGAAAAATATTCTACAAAATATTGTGAAGATAAAAAAAAAAAAAAAAAATAGAAAAATGAAAGGGAAGTAAAAATATCTTTTACTAAATCGATTTACTAAAACCGGATGCCTCAATTAACTCAAGTGGCCTCTGATGTACATACATATAAACATGTATACACATAACTCTTGAAGTGTACCGAGATTTCCGGTGGTGCATCCGTTCGATTTGCTACTGGGTGACGATCTAGAAAATGCATCAGCGGCGCTCAGGTAACCACCAAAGAGGACAGGTCAGCTACACGGGTGGGTGGATTTAGTCTGTTATGCGCGAAGTTAGTCAGGTTGTGTGCCGGAGATTTGCTCCGCTGAGTTTGATGTGAGCCAAAGCCGATGGCTTCTTTTTTTTATTTTTTTTACTCTTCTTCCATCTCGTATCTCTCTTCATCATTTATATTTTTTATTTTCCGAACTCCCACAGCGTTAACAATACCAGAATTTACCAATTATAGAATATAAAAATTTGTTTTTTTCTCAATTCAATTATTCAATCATTAAATTATCATTCAAGCATTTAATTATATTTTTAATATTTTCTGCGAATGGCAAAAAGATGAATATTTTTTTTTTTTTTGAGTTATCTGATGAATATACTTGAAGTTTTCACGGTTGAATAAAAGACAAAGTTATTGGTGAAGTGAAACCCGAGTTTTTTTATTGAGATTAAATAAATGTTTTTAGTTTTTTAATTATTTTATTAGAAATTTAAATTATGTTGTGATAAATAATTTTGTGTTTATCTTTACTAGTTTTATTGTGGTGAAACAGGAGGGAAAATAATAATATGATATGTATTATGACGACTATGATTTTATTTCAATGAATTTAAATATAATTCTGTATTATTTTATTATAGGTAGAGGAAAAGGTGGTAATATTGCGCCCCTTTTATTATTTAACAAGCAATTCACTGCGCTTTCTAAGAATTCATTCAAAGTTGTTTTTACAAGCCCCCAAACTGTCGTAAAAGACATTTTGTTATGAATTATATTCAAAACAGCGAGTGATTCATATATCTTATTGTAAAATTGTTTTAAAAGTTCAAAAACCGAAAAAAAAAAAAGAAATATAATTTATGACGATTTCTTCATATAAAATCCAAAACAATTTTCCATTCTCCTTTAATAACTCAATCCTTCCATCAATTCAATATCTGGACAACATAAATTTTACCATTATTAAAATTCCACATCGAAAAATCCCAAAATTAACCAAACAAACATCGTTCAATTTTTACCAATCTCAATTTCTCACTAAAACTCTCTAAATAAAAATTTATAAATTACCAACAGATATTTAAACACAATAAATATCTACACATACTCCAAAAAATTATTTTCATATCCCACAATATTCCCACATCATCTATAAATAATCCCAACACATTTCCTCATAAAAAACATCAAAAAAAAAAAAAAAAAAAAAATAATAAACTACTCATAAAACTCTCCTCATTTTCTTCATTAAATCATAAATAAATTAATCGCACCCAAGCTCAAAAATAACGTAATAATCACCTATTATATATCATATACAACTCATCCACTCTTGAATCTGCGCATTTCAACAATCATAAACCCATAACAAATATACATAAGATTGATTGCATCATAAACATTGTCACGCGCAGGAAGGAAATGAAAATTTGAATATATGTATAAACCCATATAATTATATTTTCCATATCTATAAACACACACGTCCATCCATCCATAAATACATATACACACTACACACATAAATATAGCTCTACAATAAATAAATTTCATATACATCATACATATTATACATATACACATCAAAGAAATAAAATTAACGTATAACTAAAATTATTTACATTATATATATTCTCAATTTATTTACAAGCATTGTTGATATACTTTACGCTTGACGTAGTATATCACATACGAAGTATATATAACAACATAAACTTCGTATACATAATATATATATATATATAATACAGATACATATCCCACAATAACTGATATAGTAAATATATACTAATGTCAATTTCGAGCATGATTCCGGTTGTCGCATTACATACAACCACAATCATTGTTCTAATGGTGAGTATAAGGATTATTATCAGTAACTAGTTACAACACGTTGTGAAAATAACGAAATAGAACACTATATACACTATGTTGCAATATTCAAATACATATATATATATATATTGTATGTATTTATGTATTGCAAGCCGCACTTGGCACTGAAACTTCGACAGGGATATCTCTCAGAAGGGAGATTGGATCTGTCCGCTTTTGCTTCAATGTATAGTGTATATATGTATATTTATTTATCTGTCTATGTATGTTTTTATAGATATATATGTGTGTGTGTGTGTGTGTGTCTATGTCTCACGAGAGAACAGCCGCGCTCTCGATCGTGATCGTCAGTGACTATGTAATTACATCGTAATTTATGCGTGTCACGCGGCTTCGTGCTCTGGAACATTGTGGAACGCGCTAGTTCACTCGTTTACAGAGAGAGATATTTTTCATAGTGTGTGTGTGTGTGTGTGTGTGTGTGTGTGTGGATAAATGTTGGAGGATTTTTTTTTTTTCATTTGTTATGGTGTATATTTTACTTCCTGATGTATTAACGTGTGATGGTGAAATATATTTTATAAATGTGAGAAAAAAGAAAAATTGAATTTTGATGAAAGAATTAAAAATTTATTTTTTTTTGTGTAATTTATTTATTGAAAATTATTATTTTATTTTTAATGTATGGGTTTTTTAGTCTTGCATGTGTAGAGATGAGAGCTTTGTTTGAGTTTATTGTTGAATGTGTATATTTATTTAATTTTTGAAATTATTGATGAATGAATTTTTTTTTTTTTTAATTTGATGATAATTATTGTGATGATGATTTGGATGCTGGGATTTATTTGGTTCGGTTGAATAAGTAAGGAAAAATATTGTAAGATGAGATTATGAGAAAATTTTTAGTTAATATATATTTTATTTATTTTTATAATTAATTATCATATTTTTTATGAAATAAATTTTCAATTGATATCTCTGTGTTTGTTTTTATGGATAGTGATCAATTATAATTAATGTTATTTTAATTCGAACGCATTTGTGGAAAATGCGGAGTTTTTTTTTCATTGGGAATAAAGAGAAAAAAGTGCAAAGGAAAAAAAAGTAAAATAAAATAAAAATATAAAAAAATAAGAAAAGAAAAAAAAATAACGTAAAATATATACTCAAACGTGGTTGAACTCAACCGATCGCTTTGGGAATAATTCAAGAGGTAACCCTATAAACATACTTTACCCTCAAACGACATATATATATATATATATATACATATCAGTTAATACAATATATCGATAGGTTAAAGTGCGACTAAAACTTTTTTTTTTTTATTTTTTTTATTTTTATTTTTTTTTATGTACACAATTCTGTCTATATTTTGAAAGACATTTTATTTATACGAATTTGTCATTGAAACAAAAAGTAGCAAACAATTTTTAGACATTAAATGCACGATCGATATATCTATAAATGTCAGGAAAGTTTACGCGATACTTTTCTTCCTTCATAAGTTTATATACATGTATATATATATATATTTTTTTTTTTCCCCCATTGAAATGTATAGAAAATATATATTGCGTACATATGTATATAATTTTTCTATACGTCAGCGAAATTTCTCAGAAATATATAAAGTGAAGAAAAGTTTGTCGATATTCTCATCACGCGATTGTCATAATGCATTAACTTAAATCGACCGTTTGTTCTCATAAAATTTTTCATTTTTTTTTACATTTCTCCAGCTGCTTTATAGTCATATAGACACAGTAGAATGTGAAGAAATAAATAAATAAATAAATAAATATATATATATATATATATTTAAATGAATAAATAAAAATAAAAATAAAAATAAAAAATGAAATCCACGTGCTCGTCGTTGAATCGCCGACCCAAATCGTAGTCACGTTGAGGTCGAGGTCGTAAACCCGCGCGCGCGACCAGGTCATGGTTATGTATGAAAATAAAAGAAAAAATTAAAAATAAAAAAAAAAATAAATTATAATGAAAAAAATTTCCAGACAGGGAGAGAAAAAAAATTAAAGTAGCGATACACATTTATCTAATATATGTATATATATATTTAATGGTAATGGAGGATGAAATTGGTTTTGTACGATAGTGATAAAAATTCAAGAATTAAATTAAAAAATGTTATGAAGTCAATATTGTTACAGTGAATATAAATAACAATTAATTTATTTTGATATTCAGATATTTTTTTTTTTTTCATCATAAATTTAACTGTATTAAATTAATTACAATAAAGTGCCGGAATAATTATTGATTTACTCATAATAATCAACTATTGAAGAGTCAATTGACTCAATAAAAAAATAAATAAAAAACTATACAGTAAAAAAAAAAATAAATTGAAGAAATTAAATTGAATATATTAAACCGTATTTTTATTTCAAACAATCAATATTTTTTTTTTTTTTAACCATAAGATTAATTATTCAATGCTTGTAAATTTTTTACTGCAATTAACAGACAATTAGTGACTATATATAAAATACAAATTCAACAAAAAAATGATCACATTTCTATAAATCTCAAGCAAAAAAGGAGAAAAAAAATTTTTTTTTTTTTCATATATATTTTTTTACTCTTGAAATAATTTTTTTTCTTCGTCATTTTAAGGAGGTACAGAACACTCACATAAATATAACACAACAACCACAGTCTATATGTATTATTATATGTATATATGTACATTATATATGTATATAGTAAGTATATATTGAGCGGTTTGGAGACGACGCGCACGTTTACTCTGTGATTAAAAACTGACTTCATGCCTTTGAAATTGCGGACAAGAGGGAAATGAAGAAGCGAAGAGTATAAAGGGGGTTGGTGGAGATTGGGGATAGATGGGAAAGTACATTGCGTCACAAGAGTGGTATAGAATACAGCGGTGTAGAAGGATGAAGAGGGCGAGCGACTAACGAGGGTTTGGACTGAAATCGAAAATGCACGAGTGCAAGAGTGAAACAAAATAAAGAGAGAAATGGAAAATGAAGAGGAATAAGAGTGGGAATTTTGTATATATTCGGTACGTATTATACAATAGCATCCCCTCGGGCATTGCTTCAAATATATTTATTAAAACGAATGCACAGACGAGACGAATATAACAGATATACTCGTACAAAATAATAAAGTAGAAAAAAAAGAAGAAAAAAAAAATGAATAAAATCTATTTTATATCTATATAAAAAATGGAATCATTTTTTTTTTTTTACCTCACATTTATTTTCCATTTCGTATAATAAAGTTAGCTCAATGATTAATTTTGTTTTTTATCCCTTATACAAATTATTTATGCATTTAATAAATAAATAAATGAATAAAAAAAAAAATTTTTTTTTTTTTTCCTATTTATTTTCTCACTTTTTCCCTCTTTTATTTCGCGTTTCTTTTATGTACCATACAATGTATTATGTATACGTATATATAAGCTTTATATTCGTATTAAAGTTGGATATAGATAGGACGAAAATGGCCAAAGAGAATTGAGAGTGTGAGAGAAGTAAATGTATATGTATATATGAAGAGAAATTGCTGAGAAGCCAATCAAAATGTTGAGCACGTTTCCGTGTACAGCACCAGATCGACTGCACGGAAGCAGTTATTCTCAGATTCATGATGAGAAGAGGCAGAGAGAAAGAGAGAGAGAGAGGAGAATGAGAGTATAGAAAGCATTGCAGCACATTGATATGCCTAGAAGCTCGTAATAAGTTATACCCATTGGACCCTTGACGTATCAGTTGAAACACTAAACCTAATAAGTTAGTAATATTTTGCATATTACAAAATTACTTTCGATGACGTTGTAAAAAATATATATAAGTATGTATTATATAAACAGATAAAATAAATTTATGAAACTAATTTCATTTCACAAAAGTTTTTGGACGTAATTGTTAGTTTTATATTATTATTGTATTAGTATTTTATTGGTAGTTATTAATTAGTTTAAATTATGTTATGAAGGAAATTTATAGTGAGATAATGAATGGAAGGAAAATGGAATTAAGAGAAATAAAAAAAAAATCAACTGCACTTGAAATAAATTGAATTTAATAAAATTATTTTATTTATTTGTTTTTTATGGTTGGTAAAATAATTATTATTCCAAAATTTATTTTCAAACTTGCATTATATTGGTAATTATTAAATAGTTTATATTATGTTATGAAGAAATTTTTAATGAGAGAATAAATGAAAGAGAAAATTTGATATTATTAAATATTTTTTAAATTGAATTTAATAAAATTATTTTACAAATTTATTATTCATGGATATATGGATAGTGAAATCATTATTATTACAGAATATATTTCCAAACCGCACTTATATTTATGATACAAATTTTTAAATATTATTTAAAGTAACACTACAATATTTAAAAAAATACAAAAAAAAAACACTCTAAATATTTTTCCTTATTTCCTCAAGTAAAAATTAATTCTGTTTTCAAACTCAATTTTTTTTCATGTAAAACTTTTTCCAAATATTACACCTCAGGGTCAGATATAAAATATCCTCGATAAAAAACCCTTTGCCCTAATACAATTCACCCAATTTAATACATCAAAAAAAAAAAAAAAAAAATTACTAAATCAATTTTGACAAAAACTGAAGCAATAAATTTATAACTTCAATAATAACAGATAAATCAACAAATAAAAACGAGATTTGACACAACGTGCACATTTACTTGGTATGTAAAATAGATATATATTAATGCATATAAGTACATATATGATATAACCCCTTTTGGACTCGTGCAAATCAAGAGAGAAATCAAGGGGGACATAGGAGAGAGCAACAAAATATAGAGAGACTTTGCCATGGAAGAATGGTTGAAGTTATATACAGACATTTGAGACTGGGGGTACTTAATGAATGGCAATGGCACACGCGTGTTAGTAAGGGACCATCGATATATGTACATATATAACTCCACAACTGTACCATCAAACCCCTTCTGTTGGAATGTATACGTATGTTCAGTGAGATATTTAATTGAAATACGAAAGCACGTTCTTGCGGTTGTGGTATCAGGACACACTCTCTACTCCAGTTCTATTTGCCAGTTTCAATTTTACCATGCATTGCATGACATTCAACTATATGTATGTATGTATGTATGTACGATTTTATGTTATGTGACTTGTGATGATCAAAATTTGAATCTTTATCGTTATTGTAAATTCACAGAGAAAATAAATTTGAATAATTTATATATTTATTGTTTTATATATGATAAATTAAAATGTTTTACAAGCTTCTTAATTACATTTTAATATTAAATTATCAAATAGTATGAAAAAAAAAAAAAAAATTAAATACTCTAATGTGAATTTAAAATATTAAATCAAATGATTTTCTTCTTTGAAATTAATAAATATTCAATACTAACTTGAAACAAAATTTATTTGCTGCCCATAAATTTTTTATTTTATTTTTTCTGTTACTATATATTTATTATATTAAAGATTCAATTGGAAAATAAATCAATTAATACATAGATCATCGAGACTTAAGCGTAT
Source organism: Microctonus brassicae (assembly GCA_918226075.1). Lineage (NCBI taxonomy): Eukaryota > Metazoa > Arthropoda > Insecta > Hymenoptera > Braconidae > Microctonus > Microctonus brassicae. The sequence goes on from OW445483.1 coordinate 1,269,524, forward strand.
TAAATTAATTGAATTGATTTATAAAAGTGTGAGAAGGGAGAAAAAATTCGTGTATATTTTTTCTTCTTTTTTTTTTTTTCTTTTTACTGAGTATTAGGGATAAACTGATAAAACCCACAGGACAACTTTCCATAAGGGAGTTTTATTGACATGAGGGTATATAACTTTTTATATATAAATACACCTATATATACGTACGTATAACATTGGCATGGAGTGTAACAGTACGATTTTCTGTGGGTTCCTTTTTCTCTATTTTTCCCTTCCTCTCTTTCAATACTATATAAGCAATCTTGGTCGCCATGCATCAAGCTAATCTTCTTTCTATATTTATTATAACTATATCGATACTCTGTATAGAAAATAAAATGGGGGAGATATACAGTCCTTGGTAGTTTTGATTTAGATATCGACCAATAACACTAGAGATATGTACATTGTTATGTGAATTAAAGTATATATTTATTATGATAGATAATAATTGGAAAATTGCATGATAGAGAGTTGTCAACAATACACCTAATGAATATATTTATATACACACATGAATGCATGATTATTTGTTTATTATATATATGAAATTTAAATATTAATTTAAGTTTATGAATATGGTGATTTTAAGTTATGAAATTTTTATTTTATAATGAATTCATTTTACTTATTTGTACGGTGATGATATTTATTTGTTGAATTTTTAAATTATGAATATGATATAATGTAGTTTGTTAATGTGTTGGAGAAATAATTAATAATAAATTGTTAGTTATATAAAACAAAAATGAATAAAATATTTTTATTTCAAATATTACAATTTTTTTTTTTTGATTTTTTAATTTATTCAAATTTTATTACTGTAGAAAATAAAATGTTTAATTATCAAAATTTTCATTAGCTCTCAAATAAGATTGTCAATTTCAACTCTATGAATATCATATTATCACCCCTATGACCCAAGGGATTTTTTAATAAATATACAAAAAGTTTTTGGCTATTATTAGATTATAACCCGAATGGTTTCAATCAGTCTCTATAAAACCCCCTTTTTTATTTCACCACAGTGGTGTTTAGTGGGGTTAAAAAAAAAAAAAAAGAGTGACGGAGTAAATATCGTATAAACTTTAAAATTCATGTCTTTCTACTACCAGAAGTCGTTGTTGACACTGGGGATTTTTTTTTTATTCTTTCATTCAGACAATCCGCTTTTCTCTCGCGTTCTTTTTTTTTTTTTCACTTTCATTATACCCGCCCCCATCTTTTCTTATTTGTTCATCGACAAATGCATCAGGCGATGAGACACGTGCACGACACATGCGTGAAATTCACAAGTGTATTATTATATATTATACGTATAACATATAAGAATTAAATCCATCACTGTGCACAATATATAATTAACGTGTGTAAATATTAAACCAATAAAAATGTGTAGAGGAAAGGTTGCTAATTTGGAATATTACATTATAAAAGTATAGAAAAACGCCATTCATTAATGAATATCAGTATTACGTAGTGTGAGTATTAACAAACAAATTGAGCATCGCTTAGAAGCAGCCATATTGATAGTGCAGTGATAAACTGCATCGAAGTAAAAGTGATATCTAGAAAATTTTCAAAGTAAGTAATAAATCTGTTTGCATCTTGAGTGTAACTTATATTTATATGTTTATATTTGTACAAATCTATAGTTAAGTGTCTCAGTTGTAGAAATCAGCGCTTATTTGAGAAATTATTCGTAACACAAAATGATAAAAATATTTTAGGTTACAAATGGTTATGTTGCTAATTTGGAATATGGCTCAGGTTGCTACGTTTGTGATTATTGCAAAGACTACAAAAAAATATAATTGATTTAGATATAAGCTTGAAGTTGAATTTTTTAAATTTTATAGTTGAGATTTAAGTTTAAAGATATTTATATAGTTAATTAAAGTTGATTATTTAGGTGATTGTAATTTAGAATACCCTATTCCAAATTATATTCACATTGGTTAAACCCACGCCAATCTGCAATTTTATAATTAAACCAAAATTTATCTTATTTATAATAATCCGAGGCTGTTCATTTATTTTATTTAAATAAAATATAAGTATTTCTCTAACATTTAATGCGGTTCTTATTTTTTTATCTCCTAACCCTAAACAAATGATTAATACGATTTTTTTAAAAAGTGATTATCCAAATTTACATCCTTTCCTCTATAATAATAACTGAAAACTTTTATGACTAAATAATTTTTTTTATTTATTATTCATTCATTTATTCATCAATTTATCTAACCAAAACTATAAATATTATCAATCCTATTTTTCATGCTAATTTTTACCTTTGTTTCAAAATATCTCCACAGTATTTACATCTAATAATCAACAAAAACATACATACATAATATTAAAAACCCAACAATATAATTCTCTTATCGTTCATGCGAAAAATTAATTTACTCGTATACACAAATAATGTAAAAATAATGCAGAATTTACAGTGAGAGAGCTATAAACTATTTCCGATATACATACAGAAACATATATAAACAACCAAATACACATTTAACATTACACAATTGTTTCATTCTTTTCAATTATTTCCCATTCACATGTATAAATATATATCTACACGTTTATTATACAGTACGTTATATTCAATAATTATTGGAGCAAACAAACAGGTTAGCTTTCGTTATATTGTTTATTCTTTGTATTTATTTTTTTTTTTTACCTTTTTTCTTGTTTATTTTCATCCACCAAGTTAAATCGAGATGGCACTTTGTATCTGGAAAAAGCGATTGCCTCTATCTATTTTACTTTTTCTATTTTTTTTTTCTCTCTTTATACCTCCTTTCTCACTCGCTCTTTCTCCCTGTCGGATTTGCATTTACATTGTTTGATGTTTTCGCGTCGCAAACTGCCTCCCAGCGGTGCCTCGTTCCAGTTCACCCGCTTTTCAAACCCCGATCCTCAGTTATATGCATCCAGTAGTGACAAATATATGTATATATATATATGTAGTTTATGTACATATATTCGCCGCTGGTTATTTGAAAGCCCGGATACACATGAGATACGTCGTTAGAGAGAAGCAAAAAAAAAAAAAATGTAATCGTTAAAATTAAATAATTTACACTTTAATGAACAAATTTGAGTTTTTTATTTTTTTACTGGGATATAATAGGTTGAAAATCGTCATTTTTTTAATTGTTTATATGGGGGGAGAGGATGAAAAATTTTATGTGAGAGAAAAATTGTAACAATTTATAATTGACAATAAATTAATAATTGTTATATTTTGAATATATGCAAATTTTTATTGTATTTGTTTCATTATATTTATATTCATTATTGTAAATGTTTATTATTATTGTATTGATATTGTTGTAGCTTGAATGTTTAATAATTATTTTGGGAGATAAATTTTTCTTATTGAAATAAAAATTTGAAAAATAAAAAAAAAAATTGGTTGAATTAACAAAATTTTTTATTATGATGAATTAAATTTTTTATGCATATTTAGAGATACTTTGAAACGAAATTTATATAATTATTAAACAATATCATTTCGTTTTATTGATAATTTAAATTGAACTTGAATTTATTTTACTAAAATTTGAATTTAATTTAATTTAATTTGATATTTAGATATAATTATTAATTGTATTATCATCACTTTCAATTTAATGATAAAAGTACTACTGAAACTTGATTAAATCAATATAAACTATAAAATATACATAAAAGTGAATGCATAAATAAATATAACATTTATAAAAATTCAATTCGACGACGTGGATAATTTAATTTTTTTATTTTATTCATTCTATTCTCTGCATTTTGATTTTACTGAGTGATAATAATGATAATGGCATATGATAATGAGGCATAAATGATATGATTGCTGAATATTAAATACATAAAATTATCATAATATATACATACATACATGTGTGTTTATTGTTTAGTGATATTGCGTGATGATAATATACAATAGCATTAATTTAACAGTCGATCCTTCACAGACTTTGTTGTTTTATCGTTGATTTTATCCAACCAACATTATCGTATTTCATGAAAATATATATTCATATATACCATCAATAGAATGAAATGAAACAAGAAAGAAAAAAAAAACAAATGATGCGATAATGACAAAGAAGAAATTGTAATATTCATGCAATTAAATATAAACTAGAATACAAATTGCTCAATGTAATTGATCATTTTTCGTATATTTATATACATGTACAGTTACATTTATATATATATTGATATATACTAGAAGTTGAAATTTTCCATTGTTAATGGTAATTTAATATACAGTTCTGTTGAATAAAAATAGTATGTAGATATTATTTATGTATACAAATATATATTTTCACATGGCTATTTGACTAGCAATAACAGAAACAATTTTTTTTTTCCATTACAATGCAACAAAAACCTCTTATACCTTTCAAGTAAAATAATAAAAATTATTTTGTATGTATATATATATGTTCGTGGGTATGTATTATAGAATTAGTACTTAACATAAATGACCAAACTAATTGCTAAAATGATCCAATATTTTATCGGTTTTCTTCAAACTATTATTCTGTAATGGAAAGAAAAAAAAATGTTTTTTTTTTATTTACCATCATGAAAAATCATTTTAACATAATTATTTCCTTCAGAAAGAAATGTAAATACATAAACAATTATTATATCGTTTAACAAATAGAATAAAAAAATGATAAAAAAATAAAAAAAAATACCAGAAAACCTGTAATGTAAATTGAATACATTTAAAATATTTATTTCACAAAGTGAAATGTATATATAAAAAAAAAAACACTCGTCAATTAATAATTGAGAACTTGAGCGTTAAGTTTACGATGTTCTTTTCAACAGTTTCGCAGTATACTCTTAAGTTTTAACATTGTTAAAAGCACTATAGTAATCCAGTTGAAGTTGTGCATATATAAAAACGTGTGTACGAAATTTTTTTTTTTTTCTTTTTCCATTTTGTTTTTCTTTAACTTTCATAGTAATATTCTTTTTCTTTTTTTTTTTATTTTTCGTTCTTCCAGTGTGCCAAGAAGATATGAGCTTCCGCAACGATAAACCGTAACTCGTCCATTGGTTGTCGAGTCAGACCTGCTTATTCCATCCGTCGTTAAATTTACACGGCACTTGGGTGGTTATAAGGAAACTAAACCTCGCCTCGTAAACCTATGCCCAACGATTCTCGTGCTGAAATATTATATATGGATGAAGTTTATATATGTATATGCTTATGTATATATAGATATATTGTATTTAACATTTGTACTTGGTATATATCAAACAAATGTCGAGCTGTGTTGATGCTAAACAAAATTATTTGAATTTATATTGCTATTGGAGAACGCCTATATAATATTTTCCCATGTATTTCAAAATAAAATTCAACAATAATAAATATAGTTAAATAAATAGATACATATTTATGCGTATGTATATGTATTTGTATTTATAAAAATGTGAAATTATTCGTTGGAATAATTTAAATTGAAAATTTTATTTATTAATGAATCATAAAAAAATTATTTTAGTTTATATAATCAATAATTTGTATTGATGATAAATTTTTTTAATGTGGTTTATCTGATTGTTGACTATCAGGACCGGTCGATCATTTAGTTATTCATATATTTATATTGTTATAAACATTTATTATGAATATGGAGATGGAGGAAGATGAGAGAAAATTGGAAATTTAAAAAACTCTGAAAAATAATTTTTTTTATTTCAATTAATTTTATTTATTTATTATTTTATCGTGCATATAAAATTTATAAAGCATTGGTAGAATGAAATTTGTGAGAATTCGTACTGACAGCAGTGGAAAAATTTGGAAATAATTATTTTTTTATTTTTAAGGTCGACAAATAAATTTAAAAATTTAAAACAAAAAAAATTGTATTGAGACTTTTTGAGGGTAGGCCATTTTGCCCCAACGTCTCTGATATATTATTTATATCATAAACATGTTTATTTACGTGTATGTATAGAGATATATTCGCTTAGAATTAACTTTTTGAAATGAATATTTTTTCTCTTCTCAAATACCTAAATGACAGATTTATTATTGTGTTAATGTTAGGTAATAAAAATTGTTTAGTGATCTGTCTTGTAGATAAAAAAAAAAATCACGCTCAGTTAGAATACTATTAGATGAACAAAGATTATTAATAAAGAATAATATTAAAATTTTTATTGACTTGATATTAAATAGAAAAATTTTAAAATAAACGTGAAAATTATTTTGTGCTAAATATATTTTGAATAAAATTTTAATATTGGAATGTTGATTTATATTTATATTGGCATTTCAACATTTCTATCGTTATGTTTATGTGTGAACATTTGTTTACCGGTGGTATTTATCGATACAGTTAATTCACAGAATTAATATTGAAAAATATATGTATAAACGAAGTGACGCAATAATTTTTTCCAAGAATGATTTTATGTATCGATATATTTAATTATCATTCGTGTATAAGAGCAGTTTTGTATTTGACACTATTCCAACTTTGTCGGTAATATCGATGAAGGTTTCTTTTTTTTTTTTTTGGCGTTCATTTTTTATATTTTATTTCGTTTGAATGTGCGCAAGATTAAAGGACCCGACGCGCGCGACCGTTTTGTAATGGGACAAATTTATTCATTTGACTCATATTGGGTGTCTTTAAATTGCTATGGTGTATTAAAATACACACTAGTGTGTGTCATGATCGACCACCATGATGACGAGTTTTATTTTTATTATGATTATAATTATAATTAATTACATTTGAAATTTTAAGAGAAAATATTGTAAAAAATTCACTGACTTTTTTTCGAATATTCTTGAACGATATTTTTTTACAAAAATTTCAACGATAAATGTAATATAGCTATTGTATATAATATAATATATAAAATAAAAAATAGATATAATAATAATAATTATTATTATTATAGTAAATTTAAAAATTATACAAATGGAGAATTTTTTTTTTTTTTTTTTTTTTTTGAATTATTATTTAAAAATAATTCAGAAATATTCAATTATTTATTATATTATGGTGAATTTTATTGATCAAATTAATAATCTATTTTCATTATTTTGCTGAAATAATACTGTGAAAATAATTAATCTTAATTTTTTTTTTAATTAAAACAATTTTGAATTAATAAAATTAAATATTAATTCAATTTAATATTTTAATTAATCCAATAGCACAATAAACACAAAAAATCATCCCAAGTTAATTTTAAATCTAAATCTGAAGTTATTCAAACTCAAAAAAAAAAAAAATAACATGACGAATAAATTTTTAAAATGAAAAATAAAAAATCTAAACTATATAATTTTAAAATTCTCTGAATCGACATAAAAATAAAAATAATATAAAATAAAAATATTATATCAATATAAAAATATAAAAATACAACAATGGAAAATTAAATTGAATAATTATTGTATTTAATTATTACCAAAATTGAATTTAAAATAAATAAAAAATCTGTAGAAAATGGCTGTACCATAAAATACAGTAAACAATTCCCCAAAGACACAAAAAGGGGGATACAAAAGTTTTTATTCAGTATATACATATCCAAAAAGCTATTATGGTCCAGCAGCTCAGAATAATCAAGAGCACTCGCTCGATATATACATGTATATAGATGTATATATACAAATATAATATACATTTATATCTAATGCAAATGGTGCGACACAGTCGAACGAACTTTGCAAATAATCCGTTGAATGTGTCAGTGTTTAGTATGCATTTTGGAAAAGGTTAACGAGCAAAGAGAATGCGCACTCAAGAGATATACATACATTGAATACATATACACATATATACACATCTACATAAAATGTGAGAGCTGGAAATTTTGTTGTGTGTGTGTGCAATGAAAGGAAAAGAAAAAATTAGAAAATTTAAAAGAAAAATTTAACTAAACTAATTCAAAGCATTATCAAACAAAAAACATTTAAAGTTTCAACGATAACAATTTTTTATTATTTATATTCGATGACTATTATAATAACAAATGAAATAAATATAATTATATGTACGTTAGTGTATAAAATAAATTATGAAATTATTTTTAATTTATTTTCAATATTATTTTATTAAATTAATATCGATTTCAATTGTGATATCAAATAATAATTCTTTTGTTTATAAAATTGTATGTACAAAACTTCATAAATGTCAAGCAGATGTATATAAATTTTTGTAATAATATTGAAATAAATAAATACTTTATGAAAATGATTTTATTTCTTAGAGAGAAAAAAAAAATAACTTGAAAATAAATTGTACTAGATTTATGCTAAAAATATTTTACAGTTATATACTAAAGATGTAAAAACAAATAAATCATCCATTATTGCCAAAGAATAATTCTGACAGATAACAATAATTATACTTGGCATCATTAAATAATTTGTAACAATAAAATAGTGCCAAGTAAATTTTTTACTTCATATTAAAATTGTCCTTGGCAATAAATATCAATCAAATAAATTCTTTCTGCATTCCATATTTATTTAAAGCACTAAAATATTACTAAGCATCCTGCACTTGATGATAATATATATATAATTGTGCATTGAGTAGAAGAGAAATTTTTATTTAAACAATATATTATATTGCAAATGAATGAATGGAATTAAGATTGCATGAATAAATTTTAAATTTCTCATTTTATTTCTCTCTATAATCGTTACTAAAATTCAATATAATTTTTTTTTTTTCATACAAAAGCACTAACACACAAACAAATATACAATATATATTTATATAAAATACACTACAGGGAATGTATATATGTGTATAACATCTATTCTCAAAGTCATTAGTGACATAATGGATGGTTAAGAATTCGACAAGAGCGTACGTTACTTCAAAAGTGCACTTGGCAAAGCATTAGCGAGTTTCTGTGGCTCAAGTTTTTGATGTCGACTTATTGATAAGCTCTACACCAATGATTTTTACACTCATATATGAATACACTATGTATTCACACATTAATACACATATATTGTTTGTACATATGGGCAGAGAATAGAAGAGAATTAAATTTTATATTCCCCTTTATTTTTTATTTTATTTTATTTTTTTTTTTTCATTTAGATTTATTTACTAAATGTACATATATTCAAATAAACAAATGAATTACAATAGAACACGTATATATACCTCTTTTGTTTAATAACTTCAGAAGGAAGATATTAACAATTTATTCAGATAGAATATCAATTTTTTCATTAATTATTTGTGTGTACTAAATTAATTGACAACCTCATGTGAAGTGTTAATTAATTTATTAAATTTATTTATTATTTATTTTTATATTCAATTAATATCAATATCATAATATTAATACTATAATAATAATGATAATAGTAATAACAATATTATGATTATTATACTATTAAAAATAATAAACAAATATATATTTATTAATATTAATTTAATATTAATTTTATTTTAATAATAACATTTTTTTTTCGTTTAATAATAATATTACTATTATTATTATTATATGATATAATTGAATTATTATATTATAAATAAATGAAATTAAAAATTATTAAAATAATAAATAAATTAAAAAATTAATTTTTTTAATATTAAAAATAATAAACAAATAATTATTTTAATATCAATTTGATATTAATTTAATTTAATTAATAACAGTTTCTTTTCTGTTTAATAATAATATGACTAATATTATTATTAAATAATGAAATTATTATTATATAATAAAATTAGTATTAATTTTAAAATAATTTTGTGATAATAAGTAAAATAAAATAAATCAGTATGATAAAATAATAAATAAATTTAGAAATCAATTTATTCATTGTTAAAAATAATAAACAAATAATTATATTAATTTTAATTAATTTTATTTATTTATTATTACAACATTATTATATAAAATTAAAAATAATATTATTTAATTGAACAATAATAATAGCAATATTATTATTAAACAAAAAATGTTATTAATTAAATTAAATTAATATTGAAATAATATTAAAATAATTATTTGTTTATTATTAATAATAATAAATTATTTAATTTATTAATTAATTTATTTATTTTTATAACATTGTTTTAATATTGTTTATAATATTATTCAATTGAACAATAATAATATAGCAATATTATTATTAAACAAAAAATGTTATTAATTAAATTAAATCAATATTGAAATAATATTAAAATAATTATTTGTTTATTATTAATAATAATAAATAAATTAATTTATTAATTAATTTATTTATTTTTATAACATTGTTATAATATTGTTTATAATATTATTCAATTGAACAATAATAATATAGCAATATTATTATTAAACAAAAAATGTTATTAATTAAATTAAATTAATATTGAAATAATTATTTGTTTATTATTAATAATAATAAATTATTTAATTTATTTATTTTTATAACATTGTTATAATATTTTTCATAATATTATTCAATTGAACAATAATAATATAGCAATATTATTATTAAACAAAAAATGTTATTAATTAAATTAAATTAATATTGAAATAATATTAAAAAAATATTGAAATAATTATTTGTTTATTATTTTTAATAATAAATAAATTCATTTATCAATTAATTCATTTATTATTATAACATTATTATAAAATTAATATTAATTTTATAATAAAACAATAATTTTCAATTTCTCAATTTATTTATTATTTAAAAAAAATTACACAAAAAAAATAATTAATAGCATTATTATTTTCAACTAATATCAAATTAATTATGAATATGTATTATTCAATATATTTATTTCAGATAAATTAATATTTAAATCAAACGATCAAAATAATATAATTAATTTATCAATGAAATATATCGTGTTTCTGTAAATTTATATTTTTTATTATATACCTGAGCAAATTTTCAGCAATATTTCACCATTATTAGCACATATAGCCCTATTTGAAGTATATATGTGTAAATAAATATTACATATAGACGAGTAACTTGATATTAAAAATAAAATATTTATAAAAAAGATTTTTTCTTCATCGCATCGAGCAAATATTAGAACACACAGTTGAGAGAGATGATAAAATATATAAATATTAATAAAACATATAAGAACGAAAAAGATAGAATGAAAGTGTAGAGAATATACTTTGATGGTATATACATATACATATACACAATCTGGTGGGTCTATTGTCGTCTTATAATCGATGCTAAATACGTGAAGAGATCGGACCTGAGGTAAGGCGAGAGCCAACAGTAAAAAGAAATATAATAAAGCAAAAAATCTATTTATGTATAATATATAAAGAAGAAAAAAATGAAATAAAAATACGAGTCTGGAGTAAAAGAAAAAAATAAAAATAAAGAGTATGATGTTGGGAATAAAGTTGCAGAGATAGAGATGGAGAGAGAGTAAATATATAAGAAGACAACATGGCTGTTATTATTTTTATAAAAGCGGATCGTCGTCAAGAAAGAAAGGACATGGTTGTTATATAGAGACATTCGATACCTGAACCATCCTTTGCGTGACCCAGCAGACTTATGGTTTTATTTGTGGTTAACGAAATTACGGGTTCGCCTTCCAATACAGTATAAAATATATATTATATATTGTTTGGTTGTGTGTGAGAGGAAGCTGGAGACATATCAGTGAGAGAAAAAATATTGAGAGAAAATATTTTATTATAAGCACTGAATATATTTTTTAAAAAATAAGACACAGCCAGAAATTTTACGGATCCATCAGTTTCTATTCACTGTTTAAGACATCTCATGTCTGAAGATGTTGAAAATAAAAAATAAATAAATTAAATAAAACTTGTATAATAATTTTTATGTCATTTTTTATTTTTGTTTATTATCTGTATAGACAAAATCTTGGACTTCTTGTCATCGTTCTTAATCTTAATCGTTTTAAATTCACTCACGCGTATTTATATTAATATGTGTATGTAAATGTAAATGTCAATTTATAAAATGTGGCCAATGAACAAATAATGCCATTATGCTAATTAATATACATGATAATAGAAAAAAAAAAAAAATGTAAAGATAAAATAAAAGTGAAGAAATAACTTTCCGATTAGAAAATAAAATTAAATTAAAATTATATACATAAATATAGCACTTTAATTAATTGATAAATAAACTCACATATAAATGAATATAATAATCAATAATAATTTCGAATAAATTAATATTTAAATCAATAAATAAAATAATATAATTAATTTATCAATGAAATATTTTTGCATTTCTGTATAAATTTCATATTTTTTTGAGCAAATTTTTAGCAATATTTCATCATGTTTAGCATATAACCATCAAAGTATATAACCCTATATATATACTCTCTAAATATATACATATATACAATACTTCCTTATTTTTCATTCAAACATAAAATATTATACATAAATAAATAATATATTTTATTTTTACTCTTGACGAGAAATTTCTGAATGCGGAAATCATTTCTGAAAAGTTTCAAACCATCTAAGTTACAAACACACATATACACACAGTATATATACATTTATACACACAAATACATCTTTATATATATATAAAAATACGCAATTGCATGTGCGCACACATAAACGATATCGCGATTGCGCTCTCACTGCGGTATCCGTTACCGCACGCCTGACAATTAAATTTGTTCGGTTTACACTATCATATATATTTTCCCCCAGATTTTGTTTGACGATAAGCCACCGGTAAAATGCTTCTGTATTGCAATAATCATCTGCATATACATACATATATGTAAATAAATATACGTATATATACATATAAAGTTTTCTCACATTAGCAATAAAAGAGGTTGGAAGAGTCTTTTCAAACGCCTCGTTGGTGAATCGTTTTTGAAATCAGAGTCTTATGATCAAAACATACAAATCCAGTCGCAAACGAGACGTACGCAAACCACGTATTGCCGATAGCTAAACGGATATATATATATACATGTATATATGTAAAGAGAAAGAAAGAGTGTAAGAGAAAAGGTAAAGAATATATAAAGAACTTGGTATGAAGCGCCACTGTGATATAAGAAAATAATCGTGCAAGTTGAAACACGCTTCTAATACTCATGCCGCTGGTTTTATGGTTAGTTGAAGAACGTCTTCTCATTGCGTTCAGGTATATATATGTATGTGAGGGTGTGTATATATGTATATTAGATTGATTTAAATAAATCGACTATTTTTTTTTCAAAAAGTCTACTGGAATATATACCTTCAGGGAGGTGTAAAAAAATGCCTGTTGAAACAAAAATTTTGTAGCTTACGAATCAATGGATGGATTCAGATGATCAATACATATTTTTATAGGAAATTGAACGCTCTACAAAAAAGGTCTCTTGTGTTTAATTGATTACTCTAACCATTTAGAAGATATTCGCATTCGAATCCCTGCGTACCGATTTTAATAGTTTTTTAATAAATATTTTTAATTTATCCATTCAAGTTATGAATGAGTATATCTTTTGAATGGCTAGAGAAATCGATTGAATACAAGAGACCTTTTTTGTAGAGCATTCAATTTCCTATGAACATATGTATTGATCATTTGAATTCGTACATTGGTTCGTGAGCTACAAAATTCTAACGATAAAAACAAAAATTTTCCCATGTTATTCTTATGGAAAATAGAAAAGTGCGATGCGCACTATGTTAATATTAATATTAAGAACTCATATTTTCAGGTACTCATTCTTTAACTTGAACAAAACTTTTAAGCCTGGTTCTGAGTAAAAAAAAATGTTGCTTTTTTTTTAATCACCCTAATACATACATAAAAATATCGACGGAATTTTATTTCATGTTGGGAAATATTTTGCCTTGGTACAAATTTTTAATGGAGTTTATTTGTGTATATATATTTATTATATAAGATTGTTCAAATTTTAGAGAAATTTTAGACAGAAGAAATTAAAATATATATATAAAATATAAATAATACCCGCCAATCTCAATTAATAAAATTTTATTTGACTATTTACCTGTAATCTGCTTGGCTAAATATAAAAAATTCTGTATATTACTCTTTTATATTTTCTAAGAGTTAAAAAAGCATTATTGACATCCGTAAAAATATCCACATTATCCTCAGTATAAAACATAAAAGTTACCATTATTTTCATCCAATCGGGAATCCAATTTAAATGCTAATATTCTCATTTTATCCGCTCAGTGTTTTTACTTCTATGTGACGAAATTTTAACAAAAATCCAAATGATAATATCAATGATATTCAAGTAGATATAATTCATGTAAATAAATTTTTGTCTCATTATATAACACTGCTATTTATCCATTAAACAAATGAGAAGATTAAAAAATAAAAATGTCACAATGCGTGTGGGAGAGATAATAATCATTGCAGTTAAGAGAATTCCGATTAATAATTTTTTTTGAGGTCGAACAACGATAACGTTTGATCTTAATGTTTATAAAAATGATTTAAAAATTATACCACACGTGGGAATTTTTGTCATTGAATCTGTTATATTAATTTTCAATTGTTTATATACATACATATGTATACATAGCTTTCGATGATACTTGATAACAATTTTATATTTAAAAAACAAAATACATTGGAATATTATTGAAAGAAAAAAAAAAAATAATCAAGACCTATGTCAAGAGCAATACAGTTATATAAATATTATATTTATTGATAAAAGCAATTCAATTAACTCTCGTTTAACGTCATAATAAAATAAACAATAATGTCAGAATTGCAATATTATATATAGATTATTATATATATTATAATTTTATGCATTTAATCTACACATTGACATAACAAAATAATAGATGAATACATTACAATTCATATCACACACGCCACAAATGCAAATATCAATTACAATCACGCTCACATACATCCATCAATCTTCGCAATAATCTATTTCAACATCGTATATATCAAATATAATAACAATAATCATAGTTATAATAATAAAATTAACGTCATTGATATAATAAATTTTAAAATAATATTTTTATTGTAGAAAAAATTATTTTTTCTTTTCTCTGAAGTTAATTGACATTTTTTATAAATCGATAACTGAAATAATATTATATTAAAAATTATTTAATAAATGAATAATTATATTCATGATATAATATAATAAATATAAAAATATTTATAATAAATGAATAATAAATGAAAATAAAAATAAAAAATTCAATCAATTCTGAAAAAAAAAAAAAAAAATACATTTCATTATATTTTACTCATTCCTATTGTGCAATATAATTGTTATAAACATAACAATCCAATCACACTACTCGAAAATGTTAATTTCAGATAATTATTAATAAAAAACAATTATAGTAATTAAATAAAGACAGGAAAAAATATTGAAAGAATTTATTTTAATATTACATTTTTTTTTTTTTCATGACTTTAATATTATTTTTTTCATTACATTTTATTTGTCCGTTACAATTTCTTTACACACATGTCAATTGTACATAGTATATACTCATCAGTACATACATGTATGTATATAAAAAATGGTGGTGTATGAAAGCGGGACAAATGTCGTCAATTAATTACAGAACTTGGTATGAAGTAATCAATTGCAGACCACCGAGCGTTCAAGGATATATTTTTAAATAACATATAAATATGTATAAATATATAATAATTATAACTATACATATGTCACAAACATGTAGGTACTGTTCCCTTATTTTCACCACAAACATTAAGTTTCACCTGCAATTATAATCGCAGGTGAAACTGGTTCAATATTAATTTTTTTTTTTTGGCAAAGAAAAAAAAACTTTTGAATATAAAGTCAACACACAAAGAAGAAAATTATTATTATTTAATCTATATACATTTATTTATTGTAAGTGAAGTCATAGATGACATTAATTATTTTAATTAAATAATATATACCTCTGTATATTTATACAAAAGAGTAATAAAATTATTTAATTAATGTAGCTATTGGAAAATTTATGCGAGAGTTCATATCATCAAGACATAAAATCACTTTTATGAGTTTCAAATAATTGGAAATATTTATGTTTCAATGTATTAATTAAATTATATTTATTAAGAGATGGTTCATAAATGTATTTGAAAGATATCCAAGGAGAAAATAAGTAAGATAATACACGAGGCTTATCGACATTATAAAGTCTTGCAATTTGTGCAAAACGAGCAAAGAATTCTTCATACATAACAGTCATTTAATATAAAATAATATTGATATGATATGTATAAATAATATTGTTGCATTGATACATGTGTGTGTGTGTGTGTGTCTGTTTTCTTTCTATAAATTTCTCGTTTTCACATTTGTTATGCCCTCATGTATATAAATAATAATTTAAATATATTGCTCACTCATTTATTTTTTTTTTTCTCTTGATATTTTATTCCCACATGTGAGAATTATTTATTCATTTAATAGAAAATAATAGACTAAATATGTTTGTGTTTTATATAAAATAGCGAGATATTTTAATTCCATTGTTTTTTTATTTTCATGTAAATATTTAAAGGAAAATATATTTAAATGTGAGTCAAGTATTTATTGTTTGTTCTACTAAAAATAATTTATTCAAGTAATTATTTTTCAAAAAAGAAACTAATATTAATGTGATATTTAATTTCATTAGAATAAAATGAGAATTAAAAAACAAACAAAAATTGTATTGAAGTTATTTATTATAATTGTTAAAATTGTTAAAATAAAATTTAAAAATTTTTATTTTTATTTTTTTTTTTTTTTTTTAAATATTTTGAAAGAATGTCGAGTCATGAAAATTTATTTGTCATTGATATAACAATTATTTATTTATCCAATTATTATTTTTTATTTATTTTTCAACAATACCATTGTTATTTTCATGATTAATTTCGGATTTTTTCTAATGGCTGCTTTGATAATGTCACAAATAATGATAATAATTTTCAGTATTGTTATAGGTTGTTACACCTATATACACTGATGATCCCAAACAATGAAAAAATACAAGTCATCTAATTGACTAAAAGATATGAAAGTATAAAGTATAAATCTCAGCTCTTTTATTTGTAATACAGAGATAAATATATATTAAACGTGTATAGACATGTATAAACCTGCACGAACGTAACTGAAATGAACTTTCAAATTTAACTGATGGAATAATAAGATTAGTTTCTAAATTATTCATATCATAATACAACAAAAAAAAAAATAAAAAAATGTCTAATATACAAATATTACTAAATAAAAATAAAAATAATAAAATAAATGAAATTTATTCTTCTAAAAAAGAAAAATCCGTTTTAAATTATATTTTTCATTTGTTTGTTACATACGTAAATATATATATTATCTATTCTCCTTGGATGAAAAATGTACATTCAAATAATAGAAAGAATATAATGAAAAACGGTGAAAATTCAACATAAGAAAATAATACAACAATACATAATACAATTACAAACTGAAGGGAGCATTTTCATCTCATCATGGTGCATTAAAATAACATTTTTGTAGTATATAAATTCGTGCATACAGTCATTTAATAATATATCACAATGTAAAAAATTTTCTCTTTGTTCATTCAAATAATTTATGGAACGTGAAATATGTAATGTAACAGTTTTATAACACACAGAATTTTATCGTTCAAGCACCGAATATAAGGTGAAATAATAAATATAAAAGGCATATGTGTATAGTATATATATGCAGTATGTACACTCCATGGGGATTATTTGTTGGATATTCTCAATGGGGTCTCGACAAATCGTAACGAATTTACTTTTCTATGTAAACACAAACCGCAGATTTAACACACAACTGCAGTACAATTATATACACTAAATAATCAAAATATATGTATATACAAAAATGTGTGTGCTAATAAAAACAGCCATGTGTAAATTAATATTTACAAAATAAAAATCAAGGGTGTTTTTTTATTTCACAGTTTATATATAATATATTTTTCACATGGGGAAACAATATGAGGTAAAGAATATATTTTAATACATTATTGATAATCAAAATAATTAGATACGTACATTTAGGGGTGGGTCATTTTTTTTTGATTTTACATAGGGAAAATTGGTTTTTGAACACCTTTAGAGAATATTTATCAAGTATGAGCTCTTAATATTAATAGGAAGATTCTCCTCATCGTCGGTTTCTATTTTTACTCAAGTCGAATATTAAAAACCATATATCTCATTATTAGTAGATTATTTAGGTAATTTTATGTACATATTTTTGAAGGAAATTGAACGCTCTACAAAAAAGGTGTCGTATATTTTTTTCAAAAATTTAACCATTTAAAAGTTATTCAAAGTCAAAGTTTGAGAATTTTATAGAATAAATTTTTTTTTTCTTTTAATTTTGTAACTTACTGAAAAATGATTATTCCTGAATGAGAATTACATATTTTTATAGGAAATTGAACGCTCTACAAAAAAGGTCTTCTACATTTTTTTCATAGAGACAGCCATTTTGAAAATATTCAAACCCAAATTACCAAATGTATAAAATTTTGACTTTTTTATTATTAAATCGATACTATTCACTTTACAATTGTAATAAAAAAAAACACTTCAATAATTATAGCTACATTACACTCCAAATTGTTTAGACAACACTATATATATTACTTTAAAATATAAATAAAATTAATTTAATACAAATTATAAATAATTTTTTTTACAGAAAATAAAATTAAAAAAAAAAAATATCTGACACGTGAATATTTATTTTTTCTTACATTTCCAAAAATATTAGCACACTTAAACTAGTATTCCGATTAAAAATAATTTTTATAATAATAATTAAGTAATTTTGAGCCTGTTTTTTTTTTAATGAAAAAATAAAAAATGCCTAAAAATGGCACACTCTAATACATTCATATACGCATATATATAATAATAAAATACCATGTAGTAATTTATGTGTGTGAGTGTATATATACATATACATGTATATAATATATGTATATTCGAAATTTCTCCGAGAAGTTAAACTTTATGTAAAGGGCAATGAAAACCACAACAGCCGGCGTGCGCTCGTGTCATTTTGCACCGCAGGAAACCCCCATATCCATTGAATTTATCGCGGTCGATCGTGTTAAATCACGTCACCGATAATTTACAATAAATATAATTACTTATACATATATATATATACACATATATTAATATAGAAATGTAAATAATATGTATCACAAAATAATGTGAAAATATTGGCTCGATAAATTAATGTGAAATGATACATATTATTGAATTATATTTTATATACATATAATTTATTTCAATATGTATCATATACACATGTGTGTACTTATATAATAAACAATTGTAAGTATTATATAATAATAATATAAAAATATTTCATTGTAAAATTAATATAAAATATATTTATAATATTTTATTTCAAATCAAAATTAAATTATTTGGGATAAAAATTTCAATTATGTTAATTATTTATTCTTTTTTTTTTTTTTATTTATATTTAGTAGATGTTGATTTTGTTAAATTTTCTAATGATTTTAATATTGCTACTGACATTTGGATAAATTTCCATTTTTTTTTTTTTTAATTCAAGGACAAACGTCGTTTATTACTGATATTTTTTTGAACAGAACATTTTTATCAAGGTTTTCATGTTTTATGTCCTTGTATATTTATATTCATTAATTTTCAATTTATTTCTATGTGTTTATCAAAAAAGAAAACAAATGGGCGTAGATAAATATTTATTAGAAGGAAATAAAAATTATAATTATATGCAAAATTTAAATACAATGTCAAGGTAAAGTGTGGCTTGTCAAAGATTAAAATTTTAATTCAATTCTTTTTTATTTAATTTATTTTCATGTACACATCAGTTAATTTCAGCATGGATTACACGCTAATTAACTTCAAGAACATTTGAAATCTCATGTGAGAGGATTATAATCTTATTATATATTAAATAACTAATATATCGGTTTGTATAATGGGATTAATATTATTGTATTATATAGATAAATAATTATTTTTAATCTATTCTTCTCTTTTCTTTTTTCCCATATTTTTTTTTTATTTTAATACAACACTTTTTTACATCACAATAGAATCAATTGAAGCATTTAAAACCATCAAGAGATTAAATAAAAAAAAGTATTGAGAGAAAGAAAAATGGAGAGAAAAAATTTCATGTAGAAAATAAATATTGTTATATTTATTTTTTTTGTCTCACTTCTTCGTATATACGGTCATTAGATTCACCTTCAAGTTGGCCCTTGAGATGCCACGTGCACACTATGAGGATTTTGGATTTATGGATGTAGCACACGCGTGTGTGAAGCGTGAAATGAAAATGAGAAGGTGAAAAATAAAAAAATAAAATATTTTTATGGAGTAGAAAAATAAAAAAATATAAAATAAAAAATATGATACAACAAATTCAGCATCATTATTAATGAAATGTATATATGAAATGGATATATAGAGAATGTAAAAATGTGTGGGTGAGTGTGTTTTGCTTGGACAAGTGTTGCATTGAGGGAATTTAATGTTATTGGAGGTCACCAGGAAACTAAACTTGTGCACACACGTTTATTTATGCTATCTATAAGGCAAAGAACTGTTTTATATAACAAAAACAGCTGGTCTATGTATGTATAGTGAATCATTTACGTCTGTACTTTAACCTTGGGCCAAAATATTTGTTCATAGAGTCATACAAGTACATAAATAATTATGCATTTTATACACATGTCGTGATGACCAATATTTTTCGATTAAATCTGTATATTTATTTCTGTATTTATTGTTGTTGGATTATTAGTGATTTTTATTGTAATTTAATATCAGGATAACATGTGTGAATAATGTAAAATTATCATTATTTATATTTTAATGTTTATAAATAATAATAAGCATGAAGGAAATATTTTTTTATTCATCTAAAAATTTGTTTTTATTTTTAAACTAAAAATATTTTTATATTATCATCATTTATTGACGATGCTTTTTGTTTTTATTATTTATTTATGCATTTGTTGAATTTATTCTGATAGAATGTTTAGAAATATTGATAATAATTGTTTTCCTTCTCATTCATTTTTTTATTATTTTTTGGTTTACTTTTTTTGACTTTTTTTAATAATTCAATTTTTTTTTTTCTATTTAATATAAATTTATTTTGTTAACAAATTCAACTTTATCTCAATCTTTTCAATATAAAAAAAATATGTAAATTGATTCTTACCTTTTTCTGAAAATGATATTCAATAAATAATAATTTTTTTTTTGCCTGATGTATAATTTAAAATTGATATTTCATTATTTATTAATATTTCATCGAGCATATATTGATGAAGAAATATCAGTTCACAAATAACTCACTACCAGAGTAATATAAAAAAAATACTTGAGCATAATAAATAAACAAACATGGACAGACAAAAATATAAAAAATAAAATAAAAATAAAAACACAAAACGTAGAAATCAAATGTTGGGATTTCATCGTATTTTCCTGGACATCTGAGATTTTTTTTTTTCTTCAACAGCTCGCACTCAACTATTCCAACAGTTTTGTCACGTACATATGTATGTATATAATACATATGTACATGTATCTGCTAACCATCAAAAAAGAAATAAAATAAAAATAAAATAGGAAGAATTTACCAAACCCACCAATTCGTTTCAAGTGCCACGTTATAAAGCGTAAGGATAAAATCGTTGTTTAACTACACCCACTTATATTTACATACTTTCTAGAATACATTTTCAATATTCTAGACATTCTCATCTTTATATTTATATACATATATATATACATTCAATGTTAAAGAACTTTACTGGAAGATTTGGGACTTAAAATTTTAAAGCACATGATTTTTCAAACACGTAGAACGATAAATAGTTCTCTGTGTATCACGCTTACAATTTATTTATTACACATTTTTATTCCCACTTATAAAGTATACAAACATATATATATATAAATAAATATATATAATCAAAAATATAATTTAAATATACTCACACTTTAAATTTTACTCTGAATATAAATTATTTAATGAAATAAAGTACTTAAATGATTTTATATTTATCTAAATTAATTTTTTCTCTATAAACTAAGTTGTAATATTTTTTATAATATATTGGTAGAAAATTCCAACTTGAAATATTTAAATACTAAATAATTTTCAACGTTAGACTGAACAATTTATTTATCTACTGCACAATTTTTTTTATAAATGACAAATAAATTTACTACATGTTTGGAAATATTAATAAATAATAAATAATTTAATATATCCATAACAAATATATATACTTCCTATACGGCAAATAAAAATATCCTTTAAAAATTAAATAATACCTAAATCATTATTTAATAAAAAAAAAAAAAAAATCAGTCACTTTATTATGTATAAAAATTTTAATTATTACTAAACAGTTTATAAATTAAATTATCCAATAGCAATAATATTAAATACAAAACTGTACTATTGTTAAATTCTTTGAAGCCATTTAAATAAATAATTAAACAAAAAATTATATCGCATACTTGAATTTATATTCTTCAATAATTAAATAAAAATTTCCTACAAATGAAATGTGAATATTATAAAAATTTACAAATACAATTTATAATTTTTCTGTATATATAAATAAAACTTTTTTCGAATATACTTACAAACACATATTGCCTTATAGCAGAGCGCGCATATATATACTTGTATACACTGGCCACGATACACGTTTTCGTCGTAAGTTTATCCCACCTGCCAGGTCACGTAGATCGTAAATTACGACGATCGTAAATGGGCCCCGGACGATTTTCTCAATATCGCCCAGCGCCTTATACGTGTAGCATTTATTATTTATTTTGTTTTTATTTTTACTGAACAAGCATAGAGAAAAGAAAAACACTAACATACAGAGAATGAATGAAACGAAGAAAGAAAAAAAGTAAAGATGAAGAGTGCACTAGATGGAAAACGTGCACTGGAGTATATAATATATACCAATAAAACCAAACTAAAAACGCCAAACAGTGAAAAAAAAATGGAAAATAATAATAAAACATATCATGAACATCAATTTTAATTTTTTTTATTTCATTTTGTGTATTAAATATTATAAAAAAATTATTTCGATTATCAATCCTTCTTATTTTCTTCCTTTAATAAAATTAATACTTAATTATAGTGTTATATATTATATTTCTATGTATATAAAAAATGCTAAACAATAAATAAAAAAAATAGAAAATAATAATAAAACTTAATATTTTTTATTTCATTTTGTATATTAAATATTATAAAAAAATTATTTCTATTATCAATCCTTCTTATTTTCTTTCTTTAATAAAATTAATACTTAATTATAGTGTTATATTTATATTTCTATGTATATAAAAAATGCCAAACAGTAAATAAAAAAAAAAATAGAGAATAGTAATAAAACTTAATATTTTTTATTTCATTTTGTATATTAAATATTATAAAAAAATTATTTC
>OW445483.1:1293580-1345017 GCA_918226075.1 Microctonus brassicae
CGGAAGTCCATTAAGAATAGTAATAAATTAACAAATTAAAAAAAAATGCACCTAAAAGATAACACAAATCTCTCAACCCAGAAAAAAAAATTAACAATAATAATAAACAATTATTAAGAATAGTAATAAACTGAAAAATAATAAAAAAATTTTTAAACTCGGAAAAAAAAATTAATAATAATGATAAATATTTATTAAGAATAGTAATAAATTGACTAATTAAAAAAATGCACCTAAAAGATAACACAAATCTCTAAACTCAGAAAAAAAAATTAATAATTATAATAAATAATTATTAACAATATTAATTACCCAATTCTAAAAACAATTAATTGAACCTCAATCATAAATAAATTAAATATTGCATAAAAATGATCATTTTAATTGTAAATTCGTTGAATAAAATTTTAAAACCCAATAAAATTAACAAACAAATAACCGAATTATTAAACAAAAAATAAAGATTCATATATAAAATAAAAAAAAAATAAGATTCAATAAAAATTATAACATGAAAAAATACTGTTGAATTAAAAATAAAAAATACAAATGTACATAACAGTCAAAAGATGAATACATAGTTACTTTGATATACAAATACATTAATCTGCATTTACTCTGATTCCTGTATCTACATATATACATATAGATTGTGCACAAAACGTGTTCGTCGTCAATGAAATGGATATGGAACGTGTGAAGCCACCACCTGACAAGTATATGCTTCACGTTTACGATTCTCCCTTAATTCTATCAAGTCCGATTTACTTCGCATAACATATTATACATGTATACATACACACATACGCAATAGACACATGAGAAATATCAGGAATATTAGTGAGCAATATAAATAAATATTTATAAATATAAAAAAAAAAAAAAAAAAATAACAAAATAAAAAATATCTGTCAATAAATTTTCATCATTCACATCTTACAAATGAGATGAAAAAAAAAAATGTATTTGCAGAGGGGAGATACCTTTCTTTTTTTTTATTGGAGAAATAAAATTGACATTGGAATCGATATTGATTTTTCATATAGTATGTCATGATTAACCTGTATAATATATCTCATTTATTTTTGTGTCATTGATTCGGAATAGAAGAAAATTTTTTTTATTTTTCATTAAAGCTTTCAACCCTGTTTACACATGTATGCACACAATTTTATATCAATCTCTATACACACTAATGATCTAGAGACTGACTTTAATAATGTTTGTCAAAGGATTTTATTTATTTTATTTTAATTTTTTCCTTTTTTTTTTTTTTTTTCGTAATAAATTTCTCTGCTTTTTATTAATTAAAATAAGTGGATTCCGCTTTACAGAAGTATGCAAATGTCTTCATCAAAGACAGGCAGTCGCCTTGTGAGTAGAATATTATATTCAGTTGGCATATCAAGACGACAAATAAAATATTTAATTGATTAGTAAACAAATGAGGTCATCAATGTCATCCTATATAAAATTAAAGTTTGAGTAATAAAAGATTATTGATAATAAAATATAATTATTTGGTGATATATATTAAAATGCATTTTATTTCACACACAGATTGATTTTAATAATAGTGAAAGGCAGGTAATAATATTTATGATGAAAACAAAAAATATAATTAATGTATTGTCATGATAAATTAATTTTAATTCCACCAATAAAATATATAAAATATATTTTCATGTTTGTCACTAAGTGTGTATGTGAATATTAATATTATTCATAATGAAAATGCATTATTTAATTAAATTCAATGAAAAATAAATACATCAATACTTCAACATCCATTTTCATGATATTGGCAAAAACAAAATTTAAAAAAATATAAAAAAAAAAAAACTCTCCACGATTTTGAACGTTATTTATTTATTCACAATTACAATTTTCTTTTGTACGAATAGACGATGATATTTACATATGTACAGATTGCACACATTATTCAATGCAGTGTTTACAATATATAATAAATAAATAATAATAAAAAAAAATAAAAAGGAATACGAGAAAAAATGTTGGTGCAAAATTATAATTAAAGTTGTATGAAAAAATTTAAATACAAATGAATCGTATTTAACATAAATAAAAAAATAAAAATAACAAGTAAATAAATAAATTGTTAAGATAATTGAAAATTATATTTACCCAGTGAATGAAATAAAAATTAATTATTATGACACTATTATATAAATATTTTTTTTTCTTCATTTCATTCATTTATTATTTTTTTTTTTTTGTTTTTATAATTTACTCATATTCACGAAGATTGTAAAATATTTCCAAGCCGCATTGTGTTGGAATGCGTATATCCACCCACAATTCAGACAATGAACGATGACCCAACATATATAATAAATACTTTTGCCTTTTATTATTTTTTTTTATTGCATTATTTCACCAACAACACACTGGAAATGTCGGAAGTCATAAATAATTCGTGCTATCTCGGTCACAAGTGCGTCACTGCGCGTTTAATAAGATCTCAGTTATTTCCATTTCAACAATATTAGTACATGAGTATATTATATATATACACACATTATGTGTATGTATATAAATTACATATATGTATTTATTATAATATATTTAGTACAAACGAGATATTTCATATAAAATTTTTAAACATTTTGTTTTCAAAGGAGAATTTTTATTTTCATTTATTATAAAGTTACAAATTTTTATATGAAACATAAAATTATCAGAAGGTTTCAAAAATTATATTTATTGTTTGATCTTCATAGGTAATTAAATATTTAAGTGTTCTAGAAAATTAAATAATAGATATTTAATTTTATTATGAATTTCCAAGTCAAAAAAACAAATGAGAAAGTTTTATTTTTATGTTTTGATTTTTATTCTTTACAAGACTTTTCTAAAAGAATTTTTGACTTGGGAATAAAAAGTAAAATACGAATTTACAAGTCATTAATTAACCTACTTTTATATAGTTATTAATATATGAAAGAAATTTTTTTTAAAAAACGTGATGATGTACCTCAAATAATCTGGTGAATTTTCAAACGATTTCAGTACGTTCTTTCATCACTG
Source organism: Microctonus brassicae (assembly GCA_918226075.1). Classification (NCBI taxonomy): domain Eukaryota; kingdom Metazoa; phylum Arthropoda; class Insecta; order Hymenoptera; family Braconidae; genus Microctonus; species Microctonus brassicae. The sequence goes on from OW445483.1 coordinate 1,296,629, forward strand.
CATTGGAAAATAAAAATTTTTCAAGATCACAAGAATACTCAATATTTCCCTAGAATATTCCATATATACAAACACGAATATTCAATACAACTCAAAGAAAAACATATGTAATATATCGAATGCAATATATTCTCTCAGTGACACTGTCTAAACTAATAATTCATTTTTTTCCAATTTTGTTTTATTTATTTCAATTTTATATTCAGCCAATAGATGAAAAGATATATTCTACAAAATAAATTCACCAACACCCAATGACAACCCGACATTTTGATAAAAATAAATACAAGATAAAGTATAAAATTTATTTGATATAAATATTTGAAGAAGATTATTTTGTATATACAATTTCCTCAATATACTCTTTGATTTTACTCCAATACCCAAACTCAATTCGCTCTCACAATAAAATAAATAAAATCCAAATGTACTATAGATAGTAAAAGAAATTATACATACTATGATGAATTTGTGTATCAACTATATCACAAATATACTTGAGATAACACCAAGAAAATAATAAAAATATAAAACCAGTTGCATATAACACAGTTTTTATTTGATCTTTACGATGCTCTCCAGCTCATTTCACACTACGTTCATCTCTAACCATAAAGTGAATGTTCAGTAGTGTGTAATGATAAGTTACAGACAGCTTTTACAAAATTTCTTACAGCAATTTAATTCATAATAAACTCAACTGTACATTTTTACATTAATATTCATACTTGAATATTGCACTTAATTTAATGTTACTTCTATCAATCTGGCATGATAAATTTAAATTTTCCACACTACAAAAGCATTCATAATTGTAGTTGCAAACAAAAAAAAAAGTCAAATAAATATACATATGTAAATACATCTAGGAATAAATGGGGTAAAATGGTGTACCTTAAAAAAAAATTCAAACTATTGAAAAATAAAAATTCATTTTTGTTTTCCTAAATTTATTTTATTTTATATTGTACAAATACAAATTCAATAAATCAAAATAAACATTCAATAACAATATTAATATATCAGATAATTATAATAAACTATAAAATACGAGATAATAAATAATTAAAAATTTTTTCATCACACTTTGTTTTACAATTGTCGAAAAAATTTTTGAAACCATTGAAATAATACATTAATTTATGTATACATATATATATAAATATATATATATATATATATTTAACAAACTTGATATGTTAAAATATAGTATATTGTACATATAATAATACATCACATATTGCAAACACGAAACTTTCTCCTTTTTGTTTTTTTTTTCATATCATATGACACATCCTCCATCATCTCAAACTTTGAAAATCCCCAACTTCTTTTTCTTTATTTTATTTTATTATTATTATATACATATATATATTTTTTATATTATTCCTTGAAAGAACATTGCGGAATAATATAAAAACGAGCGGTACAAAGACGATAGAGTTGTAACTCTTCGACCCTTAACAATATTTTTCACGTCTATAACCAAGAATAAAAATCTTTCATCCACAACTTTCACGAGCGTCCATTTCCAAGAAGCTTTCAACGTCAATGTTGTTCAGAGTAATATACATCAAGTTGTTTTTGTGTTGTCATGACGGGAAATCAGGGTCAAATAGCAAAAAGAAAGATAGAGAGAAAAAGAGAGAGTGAGTGAGTGGGAGGAAATCAAGGGTAAGAAAATAGTGTGAACGTAGAGAGAATGGAGATGTGGAGACACACGTTCATGATAAAGGGCCAAAAGAACATATGGCAGCAAAAGACAAAGGCAAACCAGTGTATGTATATACATATGTAGTTGTATATAAATTTATATATATGTATGTACACGTATATGTATAGTGATAGAGGGATGAAACTGGTACAGATTAGAGTGATATTTATGATACGATTAATCAAAAACTGTCTCAACTATTTCGGTCACAATATTTATCCATCAATACGACATGACTTCGTATATTCTGTGGGTTGATAAAGCGTAGAACAAATTTGGAAGCACGGGGGAATACATAATTGGTGATAGTTGATAGAAAAAGTAAAAAAAAAAAAAAAAAAGTGATGATGTAATCAGAGACAAATGACGTCAATGACAGTGGGGTGGATAAAGAAAAAAAAAATTGGGTAATGATTTAAATGCAGAGGGAGTGTATGTTGGTTTTGTTGAAAATTATTTAGTTGAGTTTGTTTTATTTATTGAAAAAAAATATTTGTATTGTTAAATTGAGAATTATATTTGAGGATTGGAAATATATTCTTGAGCTTTTTATAAAGAGATTGTGTTGGATAATTGTTGTTTATTTGAAGTCATTAATTTTTATTTAAGATTATTAATTTGTAGAAAAATGTATTGAGCTAGTTTTGTGGAAATTATTTTGATGTAATTGGAAATATTAAGTCAGTTTGATATTTGATTAATTTTTATGAATTACTACTGTTTATTTTGAATTATTGTTATTTATTCGATTCACAGTATTTTTTTTTCTTTTTTTCTTGTGTGGGAGAATAAAATTTCTCGTCGATTTTAAACGCCCAAGGGAATACATAAAGTTTTGGCACATGAACACACTTTTTTTTTTTAATCTAAGTTAGACTCTTTTCTAAAAGTTGAATTATAATTCAAAAATAATAGAAAAAAAATATTTTAGTTATTTTAGTATTTATTGGGAAGAAAAAACAAATACAGAACTTCAAGAAAATACGAATTTATTTTAATTTAGCAGTAGGAAAAAAAGTTCTTAAAAAACAAAAAACATTATCAATACTTTTTCCTCACCAATTCATTTATATTCAATAAAAACACAAAATGTCTAACAAATTAAATATATACAACAAATATAATTAATGAATACATAAATAATATAAATAATATAATCATGTAAATAATATTATATTATAATCTTATATTATAATATTATATTATAATCTTATATCATAATATTATATGATATTCTTATATCATAATATCATATTATAATCTTATACTATAACATTATATTATAATCTCATATCATAATATTATATTGTAATATTATATTATAATCTTATATTATAGTATGATATAATATAATCTTATATTATAATATTATATTATAATCTCATATCATAATATTATATTATAATATTAGATTATAATCTTATATCATAATATTATATTATAATCTTATATCATAATATTATATTATAATTTTATATCATAATATAATATTCAATTATTATATTATATTATAGTATGATATAATATAATCTTATATTATAATATTATATTATAATCTCATATCATAGTATTATATTATAATTTTATGTCATAATATAATATTCAATTATTATATTATATTATAATCTCATATCATAATATTATATTATAATATTATATTATAATCTTATATCATAATATTATATTATAATCTCATATCATTATAGTATATTATAATTTTATATCATAATATAATATTCAATCATTATATTATATTATAATATGATATAATATAATCTTATACTATAATATTATATTATAATCTTATATCATAGTATTATATCATAATTTTATGTCATAACATAATATTCAATTATTATATTATATCATAATATTATATGATAATCGTATATCATAATATTATATTATAATCTTATATTATTATATTATATTATAATATGATATAATATAATCTTATATTATAATATTATATTATAATCTTATATCATAATGTTATATGATAATAATTAATAATATCAAATTTCAAGTGTCAAAAATCATAATTTTCAGTACAAAATATATTATAAATTTCATTCAAAAATCCTCCTGTCAATATATTCCCTCAAATAATTAATAAAATACTTCATTAATTTATCTACAATTACAAAAAAAATAAATAAATAATTTTTTTTTCACCTACATAGATATACAAAATTGAACTGAAACAAATTGAAATTCAACTGTGATTCAATTTAGTTTGAAAATAAAATTAATTCCACTTGTACAATCTCATCATTCCAATTGCAAGTACATAAATATGTACTTCTGTAAATTATATACGTGATTATCTGTCGAAAAGCTTATCCACCATATTACCAGTAAAACAAGAGTCATCAAGCAATGTAAACTCACGCCCCATTCGACTTTGAATTGGATTCCCACTGCGTAGATGATGCAATCGTCAGCTTTTGGATTAGAAACATGCAGAAGCTAAAACAACAAATCTACGAGCAAGTGATGCAAGTTACTATGTTGGGGTCGTTAAGTCTTCCGGGCAACCAGATACGTAATAAACTGAAGACCTAATGACCATGAGCTCTATTTCTCTCTTACTCATCCTCTTCCTCTTCCCAATATAACCTAACGGTACAAATGGTTTGCTATTATACACGCCCTATAAAACAAACTTAACTTCCGTAGCTGCATCACAAATACTAAACCATTGCATAACCTATATTTGTAAAGCTTTTGCTCTTTCATTGTTGTTCATACATATTTTGTTAAGACTATATAGTATATTACAAACTCAAATATTTATTAAATATACATATGTGTAACGATAAAATTATTTGGTAAAATATAAAACAAAATTATTCTTTGTGTAATAAATTAAATTATGACTTTTGTTTTTTATTGTGTTGTGTATTTATTTGTTCAATTTGTATTATTTAAAAATTGGATTTGCAATTTAAATTGCAAAACTCAATCTTCGAAACAAAAAATAATATTCTTTAACGATTAATTAAAAATCACTGAATATTTATATTTTATGGCACGAAAAATCCTTGAATAATTTTTAAAGTTTGTGTTTGTCAACCACCAATAAAAAAATATTCTCAACAAAATATACAAATCAAAATGATGCACAAGAAAAAATAAATAAAGCATGATTTATGTCTGACCTAAAATAGCAATTTCCCCTTAATGAAGAAATCCTCGAGCTACTTGAAGAAAACAAAATGAATAACTAAATAAATATGCAAATAACGTAAAGTTGTAATTTTATATACATACACAATATACATACGTGCATATGTATACATATATATTAGTCAACTACAAGAAGAGGAGGAAGACAGAAGAGCATATACACAACAGTGGAAAATTATCGAATGAAGAAGAGCAGAAAATTTCTCATGACGAAATGAAGAGAGATGCAACTTTAAAATTACTTGCATCAACCTAAGAACACTCTTCTAACCAGAGCTGATTAAAGTTTTTAATTAACAGCATTAATGATTCATTAAATATATATGTATATATAAATATACACAAACAAACGTGAGGGTAAAATGGTTCACTTCAAAAAAATTTGGAAAATAATTTTTCTTATAAATTTATCGTTGAATTACAATTAATATTTATCGGAAACGAATTTAATTTATTAATATAATTAATATATGAATTAACGATTTGAAAGAAAGGAAATAAATAGAAATTATATAGCGAATGGTTTATGATTAAAATTATAAATAATAAAATTGAAGGATTAAAAATTTAAAAAAGTATAATTATGAAATATGTATAAATCGATATTTTATTTTCCTATTTGAGATTGCAATTTTAGCAATTATAAATGAACCGTAAATTCACGACTGCTGGGAGGTTATATCGATTGAATTGCGAGAGTAATTGGAGGAGGTATCCTCCAAGGGATTTGTAATGCTAGATATATTTTCTCATAAACAATATACACGTATATAACCATTTGTATCTTCAGGAGTTATCAAAAAAACAAAACAAAAAGTAAAAATAAAAAATAATAATAATCTCGTTGAAATGAAGTTAATATTGTAGATCCTGGTTCACGAAACATTTTAAATCCTGAGTTAAGTCGTGAATCCTGGATTATAAACTATATATCGACAAGTATTGTAAACATTTTAAACTAACTAATTGAGAATAAAAAATATCAGAAGAATTTTAATACAAAAAAATTTTTTTTCTTTCCCTTTTTTTATTTTTATTATGAGATAAATGTTGACAGATGTTTCTTTTTCTTTTTTTTTATTTTAATATTTATAGTGCTGTGTACAGTATACACATCACTGTCAATATAATCCATTTTTATTTAACGTTAAATTAACACACGTACACACACATGAATTTCATATGAAGCTTTTTGCCTCCAGGCACATCGTTTAATAGACAATTATTCGTACAATTGATCATCTCTCGTATGCTTTTACATTGCCTGCTTCATTATACCATCCTCTATTTCTACCTTATATTCTTGCTACTGTTCCCGTACACAATATTCAGACAATTACATTTTACGAAAATTGCTATTATATCTCAAAGAGATAACGATGTTCTTTGATGCGATCTTCTCTATTGTAAACTTGTAATTTACGTGTAAAATTAAATTTTTTTTTTCTGTTTTTGTAAACAAAAATATTAAAATAAAATATATTTTATATATTGTTCATGTAAATATATTTAAATGTAATTAAAAAAATGCTTTTCTGTCGACAATATATTTTTATTATTAACAAAGTTTTAACAATTTTTTATCAATAACTCTTTATAAAAAATACAAATTTTACTATCTATTGAAGAGAAAAATAATCATAGTTGATATAAAAAAAAAAGATACTTTGTTAAATTTTTGTAATATTAATAAAAAAATTCTAAAAACTGAATTAAAAATTTATTTTTATAAATTTCGATTAAAAATGTTTTTTATTTGTCATTATTTATCTTATATTTTGAAATTAATTAATAATAAATCATTCAATTATAAATCATGAAAATTTATTTATATCAATTTTGTAACGATTTTTTTTGTCTTGAATAAAAAGATATTTAAAATAAGAATAAAATTGTTTGTAAATATTAATTTCTGCACAATTATAGATCAAAATTCAATTTTTTTCATATAAAATAATTTATATCAATCTAAAAGTTCTATCTGCAAGCTCGCCTATGTGGTAAGTGTAAGGATTTATGAAGGGAATTTCCAGAGCCAATAAACCCGAGGATATAGTGTTTCAATATTGAATTTACTATATTATAATATACTACATTAATATTATTCATCAAGATAATTGATTAATCAAAGCATATATTGCATTTATGTATTTTCTATTTAGTTTATAAAATACAGTCATTTTATATTCCAACTCAATTAATTGATCTTTATTAAAAAATAATAATGATGAATTATTATAAAGTATTTAACTTTGAAGCAATATATCTGCAGATTCATTAATCGTAAGGAGCTTTCAAGGAGCTTTCTTCACTTGCTTATGTAACCTCTCAAGTTTGCAAAGAGTTATGAATATATAAACGGTTTGATTAAAAAAAATTTAATTACGAAACAAAATCGTAAAAAAAAAATAAATAAAACTACACAATTTCATCGATATTTTTACAACCATTAAAAATCAATTTTGATATCACGAATTTTTAATTAAATAAAACAATCGAACCTGAATAATATACTATTCAAATTCAATCCAATATTTTTCATAGTTTACATCATTTTATTTCTAAAATACAAAATTATAGCGAAATTTTTTTATATAATTTACCTAAAATCAAAAAAAAAAAACTTTCGTCTGACCTTAAATTTCAAATGTACCTTATAAATTTTGATCCTCGCTATAAAAAAAATATTACCGAAGTTTCAAACTGAAATTCGAAATGTTCTGATGCATAAAATAATTTTTATTTAATATCTTCATAAGGAATTTCGAATTCAAACATAAAGCCACATATTTTTTTATAGTACAATTTAAAATCCTTAAAACACATTTGATTTATAACTGCCCAAAACAATAAATTTTGATTGCTAAAAAGTTCCGAAAAAAAAAAACCCCTATCAAAACAAATATAAATTTCTATATAATACCATTTTCTTTATTCAAAAAAATATAATAAAATTCATAAAATTACTAACGAATTAATTCGGTATGAATTTTTAATTCCATTTGTTTATACAAATAAAAATTGCGATAATTATTAATCCAGTATATGTTACCAATAAAAATTGACGAACCAAAAATTATAAAAATTTTAATTGATGATGGTGCGTCCATTTAACGGCAATTACTGGAACCATTAAAGACCAGCATTTCCGCCATATTCAACGAGAGACATTTTCCGGTAAAGCAATTAAGCCGAGTGGCTAATTAGAGCGTTAGCTAACGCTATATACCATTGGACCAATGCTATTGCCATGATGCGCGCGCGACGCCATCGACAAGTGGATTTCGCCCGCAGGAATAATCTTGCGGTTTGCTGGGGTCGCGTTATATACCGAACGCTTGGTCGCTTCTGTGCCCACCACACCCACTCTTGTCCTCTCACATTTGCGTCCTCATGATGCATTGTTGTTACTCTATATATGTCACCAAGTGTCCTCTCGATTATGATGAATGTTTGCCGATCGGCAATGGTAACTTAATGTGTAATATCAACAGTCAATATAATTCCACTCATCACGCATTGACAATTCATAATAATTAAATGATTTATCAACGCAAAAATTTATATATATTTCTATATATACAATGTGGTAAATAGTTTAAAAAAATATTCCACGATGAATGTATATTTTTGTTTTTTATTTATTTTTTTATCGTGTGATAATTTTTGTGAATAATTTTAGAGGATTTTTTAACTGTGATTTATCCAAATTTTTCATGTGAATATGTATGAGAGAATTGAAAATGCGAAATTTTTATTGAAAATAGTGAATGACATGAAGTATTTGTATATTGAAAATGAAAATTGAATGAATATAAAAATTATTCATATTTTTTTTTTAAATTAGGGGGTCCACTTTTGGATCCAATATCTATAAAACTTCAAACGAAAGTTAAAAATTAACGAGACTTTAATTTGGACTGTAACTTGAAAATTTGTTTTAATAAATCAATTAATTAACAATAAACAAATGAAATTAAATTATTTTGAAAATGTTTATTAATTAATTAATTTTTTTTTTAACTAGTAAAATTTTCAAGACAATTTCAAGACATTTATTTTCGACTATTCTCAATAAATAATTGAAAAAAACTGATAATATTATTATTTTATTAAATTAATCAAAGATATTTGTTATTTCAATCAAATTCCTATATTCAATATATAATATATATAATCAAATTTTTCTTTATATATATATACATATACAAGTCAACTGATTTATATAAATTTAGGGATTTCAATAGAATTTTTGATGTCTTCAATTTTATTTTATTTCTCTATTTTTCCTTTTCATTTTTATTTTCTTATTTGGTTCAATAGTTCATTGGAATTTTCAGCAGTGAATCGCTACACGTTCTCCGATCATTTCTACCCACGTTTTGCGGAATTACATGATCCATCAGTGTCCAACGAGCCGACGTGCACTGACTGTACATATCTATAGTCGCAGGAAGCTTTCAGGTAATTCGCTGTGACACGCCTCATAGTGTAGCAAAATGATCTGTATGGTTGTCGCGCACACCACACTCACGAGATTGCCTTTGATCAAAAATAAAAAAACTGCATGCAAATGTAAATTACTAATTTTCATACGTATATATCTATACTCATAGTCAATAGTTAAATTGAGTAATAAATTAAGTAATAAATAATAATAAAGAGGAAATAAAATTAAAGAAATGGAAATATTACTTGCTGTTGATGAATACAGAGTTAATTATTTATTTAAATGAATATTTCCACTGACGAATCAATAGCTTAGTAAAAAGAGGGATGTTATGAGATAATTTAATCTCAACACGTTAACTTAAGTGGTAAAATGTTAGATTTATTAAGCTTAATTAAAAGAAGTGACTCCAATAAATGTAATTGTGTTATAATATTTCTTTTTTTGTTGATTGTTAATAAGTAATAATGATTTTTAAATTATGCTCACTATTTTTCACCCTTTTATATTTGGATTTTGAGTATGTTAAGTGAAGATCTAGTGACAATATCATTCAATGTTGATATTTTGAATGATATTCATTGAAAAAAAAATTAATCTAAAGTGAAAATAAATTATTTGGATTTTTTTAAAATTAGTTATTTAAAATTGTGAATGCTGAAAGTTTATATGCAAATTTTTATAATTGTGCGTTGTTTCAGTTTATAATAGTGTCATTTAGGATGATGTTGATAGAGTCATGATATAGTTGGCTTGACCACAAACAAATTTTACGAAATGAGGTTGGAAATTTTTTTTTTTGTTTGATAGTTTCGAATTATTTAACTTTGACATTTTAAAAAAGTCTCGTTGGTGCATAATCTCTTGGGTACTATGCAAACCTGGGAATACTTTGATCCCACCGGCAGTTTAACTTTGCATCGTTCAAATGAAAATAAAATGGAGAAAAAAAAAATATAATGTAAACAGCAAAAGTGATGGAGTAACATTTGGTGTAGACATATTTACTCAAATAAACTGTGGGTGTAATAACACACTTGAGAGTAAAGAAAAATATGTAAATATATTTAATTTCATTTTTATCTTTGCATTAAAAAAAAATAATGTTGAGAAAAAAAAAATTAATATTTTTAAATACGAAAATTTTTTATATAAATTAAAAATTTCTATTTGGAATCGAATCTTTGTGAATGTCATTATTATTTAATTCAATTAAATTTCACTAGAAAATTTTTAAGTATAGAAGTAAAATGCATTTAATTTTCAAATCAAAAATAATTTTGATATTTAATCCAAATCAAAAATTTATTTAGAATAAACACTGAGAAAGAAAATTTTTTAAACTACCAAATCAACAACATTACTTATGGCTTGGAATTAAATATTTAAAACAAACATTTAAAAGTGAAAGAAAAAAGAGAAATAATTAATTCAAATTAGATTGAATCAAAAATAAAAAGTGCTCAAATTTTCGTGTAAAAATTTCAAATACCAAAAAAAAATTCAATTAACCGTAGTAAATACATTAAATTGAACTGCAGTAAAGCTGTTATTTACTCGCGTAAATGTCGACTCAATAATATAACAACAAAACAAAAATAAAAAATAAAATAGATGATATAAAAATTGTGAAAATCGATTTGAGTTAATCCATGAAATTGCAAAAATAATATATAAATCGATTTAGTAGAAAAATATTGCAAGTAAACGAGAATGAAAGACTAAATGAAAAAATAAAAAGAAACAAATAATAGAAAAGAAATTGAGAATAGATAAAATTGGATCCATGGTAGATAAGTATAGACGGTACTTATAAAGCCGATTTGCCAAGAAAAAAATGAAGAAAAAAAAATAGAAATTATATAAATTTCACAACACAGACGTAGCCAATTCGATGACCCCTATCGACCATCAAATTCAGTCTGTTCGTGGTGCGCTTCACTTCCGTTCTCCGGAAAAGCCTCGAGCTGGAACGAACAAACGAGCATATTCGTAGAATAAATTCGAAAAAGTTCATACGTGAATCGCGCCAAGAATTCCGAATTTTTTATTATTAATTTTTTTTTTTTTTATTATTTATTTTATTTTTATTGTTGTCCAACAATCATTCATTGTTATCAAACCAACATAAATTCAACATTTCACAAAAATACAAATGAAAAATTCTTATAACATAAAAAAACAAATGGAAAATATAATATAAATTATTAAATTAAAAAAAAAACAATAATTATAAAATGTTTGTGAAATGATAAAATAATAATTGCGTATATGAATCCAAAGTAAAATATTATTGTAATTTGAATGTAGTTAAGTATCAATTTTAAACAGATTTTATTCAACTTTGCAAGGAGAAAATATTTCAGTGAAAACAGCTCGCTGTAGTCAGACATGATAAGTAGAAACGTATAGTATAGATTTTAGTCTTGTAATAATTCATTTGTTTATCAAACTATTTTTAATATTTTAATTAATAAAGTTGTCAGTTAATTTCAGTAAATAAAATTTAAATTAATTTATTTAATTAATATTTAAATTTATTTTTCGATTTAATTGAAAATATTTTTGACTTATTTATTATATCCCTGTAAATAATTCGATGATTTTTTTACATCATAAATAATTGTAATATCGATTGAAAGGTGAATAAATGTAAATTATTATTAAAAAATTACCAAGTTTATTCAACTATTTTATCATCGAGAATTTCACTCAACAATTATTAATATTTATATTAAGCAGACTTTGTAAATTTGTCATTGAATATTCATAATATTATATACGACCTGCTAATTATTTAACAAAATATTAAACCATCCGATAAATCATATTGATAATAATATGCATCATTCAATATGAAAAAAAATCTTCTAGCAAAATTTAATTTGAGAAATATGAATATAATATAAATACTTCGTCAAACTAAATTTATATTCAAATCTGTTATGCACCTCATTAATATTTATATCTATCATTAGCAACTAATAAACCATATGACCAACACCTTTGACAAATTGTTACTTAATTAATTAAATTAAAGTTAAATAATTAAATTATCATTTCACATAAATTTTTTATTTTTTGTTTTTTAAATTAATAATTTATATTTTATTTTACATTCATTTTTCATGTCACAAGAATTTTTTATTTATATTTGAGCTTTTAAAGCATCATACATATAAGCATTAAAATCGATCATTTTGTTTTATTCATTAAATTATTATTTATTAAAAAAGATTTAATTCTACAAAAATTTTATTAACCGATTCATATTACAAATATTGCATGATATAATATGGTTTTATATTATTAATAATTTCTAATGTAGTCCAAGTAAAAAAAAAAAGCTCCATTTTTTCCCTCATGTTTTTTTTTTTTTTTTTTTTTTTTCATTCTAAAGTTTTTATTTTATTATATCTATAAATGATTTTACCTCGTATTCTGTGAATAAAATTTTAGCACTTGAACGTTGTTATATATAACATGAAGGACTCATGCGAGTACCAACGAAAAAATATTACGAGACATAAAAAACAAACTAATTAAATATTTTACGCTTAGTCATTAACTTTACGTATAAATCGGTGTGTGGAAAGAAGAAATAATTACACAGGTATATCATCAAAACTGGACGCGTTTACATACTTTGTAGGTCATATAAATTCTAAACTTCACATTTTCAACATCGATTTAACAAATACATATAAAATAACAATTTAGTTTCATCATTTATAATAAATATTTTAAATCCCAACTTATTTTCAAGGCATAATATTTTTTTTTTACCTATAAAAATTTATGAAATACAAAAATAAAACATTTTCCTGCTTTCTACTAAGGTATAAAAATCTAAAAATAGTGAACAAAATAATTATATTATACATATGCTTTTAATGCTTAATGGTATAGATAACTATGAACAATAATAAAAAATAAAAAAAATACAACCAAGGTTAAAGACTTTTTTATTAACTTGCGTTTATAGAATTTTTACTATTCTCATAACCGACACCGTAATTATCGAAGTTGAAAAAATATATTTTATGTCGAGTATTAAATGTATAACTAAACGTAAATTCTGGAAAAATAAATATTAATTATTAAAAATATAAATTTGTAACGTTCTATTGTAAGAGGAAACAAAAAATTCAAAAGATTTATTTAATGGGATTATTAAACTATAATAAATTAATGTGAATTAATAATTTAATAATGCATTTATTTTATCACACAAAAATATATTTATCAAAATTTTTCTGTGTCTTTTAAATTAATAAAATAAAATATTTCATCGATTTGATGGTTAATTAAATTTGTTTATGTGACTGAATAATATTTTATACCTTCTGAAATTAAATCAAATATTTAAATCGGACATTGTATGATTTAATTATTGAAAATTAAAATAAATATTATACTCTGTTGAATCGTTAATTAAATTCAAGTGTTAAAATATTTCATTATTTCCCCTGTGTCATTATTTAAATTAAAGACACATGAAAGTTCATTGGAAATAATATTTTTTTAATTTATAATGATAACGTCTTAGTGAATTTTCATCATTTATGTATTCAAAGTTTGATAATTTTAATAGCATTTAGAAGAATTAAAACATTTATAATTGTTGAACATAAATTGAATGCATAAATTGTGATAAACTTATATTTTATTATCTTTATTAATTATAATTCCACATATTATGTGCAATATTAAAATTAATTACACTTATTAAGTCTTACATATGCAAATATTGATTTAAAAAAATAATTTTTGTAAAAGTCAAATATTTTATGAGCAAAAATTGTTATTAAATTTATTAAATTCCTGAAAAAAAAATTAATTCACACTCAATTACTCAATTTCTTTCTTGTCTATTAATTAATATATATTTTTCTACATGAATTATTTGTTTGGCAGTTAAAAAATCCTGGCCGACTCTCTGCATAAAATTTTCCAGCTTCATTTTATTAACTTAATCGCCACATTTAAAAATTCAATTGTGAAATGGAAAAATTTCACTTAAAAAAATAAATCCTACCAAAAATGTCATTGTAAAATGTTCGTTAGACGACCATAATTTTGACACTGGCGATAACGAAAAAATAAGAAAAAGTATTTATAGAACAAAGAGGAAAATAAAAAAAAAAAACATACGAGAGGCAGAATGAGAAAAAGAGGAAGCATCCACTCTCGGTCCTTAACTGGATCATAGCCAATTTTGAATGTGCCAAGCGCACACGATCGTGAATACAGATATGATTTATCGAAGTGCGATGTTATCGAACCATGAGCGCATCCACAGAGAAGATAAAAAGACAAGTGAGACAAGGTGAAAGACAGAGGCGTGGGAAAAAAAAATATAGAAAATGTGAGGAAGAAAATAGAATGAATATACATAAAAAAATGAATGAAAAAAAATTACGAAAAATTCAACCAGAAAAAAGAAAAAAAAAAGCATTATCAGCCTAATAATTTCTCATATAATCCCAACGTCGACCTCTTCAAATTCTTTTCAGAAAGTGCAGCTTCTTCATTCTTTCAATACTCTCAACTTAAAACTTTTCATTTTCGTGCAATCATTTTTTTTTTTTTTTCTATTTTCTACTTTACAATTATTTTTTAATTTTTTTCTCCACTTTTCTCTCGCTTATCAAACTTAATCCAATCGATTATAGATACACACATAGATAAATTGCACATATATACAAAAATAGTTTCCAATATATTATTCATAATATAAATTTATCAACAATAATTTAAATATTTTCAAAAATTTCAACGTAACATTAATTCATATAATTATGCCAATAATAATAGTAAACAAGAAACTTTTTAATTAATATATTAATTTGTGATAATATTTGTTTATTGATTAAGAATGCTAATTGAAAATTAGTATTATTATTGTGTTAATTAATAATAAAGCTAATGGAATTTGGTGAATATACATTGTCGAATTACCCACACGAATGAGGTATTTTGCAATAATGCGATTGGTATAAGAGCTTCAATCTAGTATATGTATGTGAGAGGCTATAATAATCCACTAGATCAACTGTTCTCACAGCTGCCGTAACACAAACTAGTAAACACATATGCTTTATGTACATAGTTGTATTCGTGTATGTATGTGACACGTGAAATACCTGATACAATTGACTATATTATATACGATCTAGTGAACAAAATGCTGGAGCAACTATCAAGTAATATAAAATTGAATTAGTTTAACACCACAATATTATCGATAATGACACAGGTAATTATGCTGATTAATAATTAATTATTCAGAATATTTGTATTGTAGATTAATATAGAATGAAAATAGTTTTGGATTAAATTTAGGAACATTGTGTTATTTAAATTATTAAATTAATTGGAATTATTAAATTGATTGAATGTTAGGTAAATAAATTAATTGAAGATTTATTTATTTTAAGTAAAAATTTCAATGAAATAATTAAGAAAGATTTATAATTTTATTAATAAACTTGTGAGTGATGAAATGAATATTTTTGTAATTGAATTATTTATTTTGCATTAATTTTTATGTTGATTTAATGCAATTGGAGATGACTTTTTTATTTTTTATTTCATTTCATTCGGTCTTGAGTAAATAAAATAAAATATCAACTCAATTTGATAATTAATTAATTAAATACTTTTAATTTAAATAACATAATTGTCTCAAATTCAATTCAAATTTTTTTTTTTCTAGTGTATTTTATAAATAAAAAAATCTTTTGAATATACTCACACTTTTAATTATTCAGCAACATAATTAAATTGAATGGAAAATTATAAATAATTAATTTTCCGTGTCACTGATGTTGAATTTTAATTACACAAGATTATTTTTAAATAATATTTGCCTGATTCTTTTTCACAGTTCACAATATTTAAAATTCACAATTAATTTATTTATTTTTTTTTTAGCTGCAACTATTTGAAATTATTATTAATTATTTATTGTTCAACTGACGGAAGTGAAGTAAAATTATCTTCACTCTGTCTCACACTGATATGCGATTAAAGATTAATTTTAATTAATGAAATTAATAAACAAATTTTAATGTAATTTTTTGTAAATTCACACAACTTTTTTTTTTATTCACGCAAATTTTTTTTATCTATTTTTTTTATCATCGTCATTAGTTGTTAGAGTATCACAAGTTATTACTTATATAATAACGCACAAGAATATTATATACATAAGTATATATGTGTATATATTTATATAATAGTGCAAACCGCTCTGCAAATATACGAGTTGAAGTTTATAATCCGTCGACGTTAACTGCTTTACATTTATTAAGTGAGTTTCACACCTTCACTATACAAAGCTTTGTTATGAGATCATAAACTTCAAGAACCCAAGTTTATAATTTTTTTTCCACAAAATTTCATTTGGAGATGAAGAAAAAAAAAATTTTATATTTTATTTTTCACACGAAAAAAAAAAAAAAAATTATTGAGTAAATAAATTCATATAAATTATTGAATGAATTCATTTGACGTAATTATTTATTTATTTTATAATAAATTATATCAATGAAAATAAAAAAAATCACAGAAAATTTTAGATTATTTATTTATCTTGTGCATTTTAATATTAAATTAATTAATTCTTTAATAAAATAATTAATTTCATTCAGATTGAATTAATATTTTATTTATCAATTTTATAATTTGAATTTTAAAGTTGGTGATTAAAAATATTTTAATGATAAAATTTCAATTTTAACAATACATAATAATTTTTTTAAAACTGTTATTCATGTAATTAATCATTATTGTTGCATAAAATATTCAACCGCACTTAATTACACACGAGAAAAAGTAAACAAACTTATAAATTTACTTCAAAATCAAGTTAAAAGTTACAAAATAATGTTAATAAATTTTCAAAAAAATAATAAAAAGCCACAAATAAAAACACACACGATTAAAAATAAACTTTCATAAATATAAACAAAATCACAGACAATTTTCATAAATAAATTATTCCATTAATTAATATTACTCATAAAATTAATCAAAGAATAAATAAAAACAAATAAATCACCGTTAAAATTTCACTTCAACCCCAAAATGAATAAATAAATAAAATATATTTTGCATTCACAATATTTTTAATTCGTATAAAAATCACCAGAATTTTTATGAAATAATTTTAATAAACGATCTATAATTCATTGTATTTGATAAATAAATAAATAATAATGAATGTATAACATTTATAATTATGAGAAATATATTTAAAATATATTTATTTTTTTTTTTTTTTCACGTGACAAGCAATAACCCGGTTACTTGTTTCAACTCCGGCAAACGACTGGTAGTTGCCGCGGCAAAATCATACAGCGCACCAAGCCGACGCATCCACCGTCATGCTCATCGTGACATTGCGCCGTTGGTGGCTAAAAACATCCCCCCATTTCACCCGTAAGTTACCAATTTTAGCCACGCACTTTCACCCTCCAACTTTTCATTTTTCTTTCTCCTTTACTATTTACCATATGTTCATTAATACACATTCGCATCAATTAACATTAAAGTAGAAAATTTTTTGCAAAATTTGTGCACCTTATTATTATATTAATAATTATTTTTCAATAGAAAAAAAAATGATTGAAGAAATAAATTACTAAATTATTGAATTAACTCATTTGACTTAAATATTTATTTATTTAATTATAAATTATATATCAATGAAAAAATAAATTAAATCACAGAAAATTTTAGATTATTTATTTATCTTGTACATTTGAATATTAAATTAA
The DNA here is from genome assembly GCA_918226075.1 of Microctonus brassicae. Lineage (NCBI taxonomy): Eukaryota > Metazoa > Arthropoda > Insecta > Hymenoptera > Braconidae > Microctonus > Microctonus brassicae. The sequence continues at coordinate 1,314,765 of OW445483.1, forward strand.
TTAATCTTTAATAAAATAATTATATTCTATAAAAAAGAAAATTCAATAGCTGCAAATTAATTTTTTTTTTTTTCATAATTATATGTTGATTTTGATAATTAATTTACTCAATCTTTAATCTCTTGAAATAAAAAAAAAAATTGCTACTTATCTGCCTAAAATTATTATAATTATGTTATCATAATCGGAAAAAAATTCTGGCAATTAAATTTTTAAATAATGAAATTAATTAAGAGTATTTAGAAAATTTTACTAAAACAATTTTCATATTTAATGAAAGATAATTATAATTAATTATTTTCTTAAGTAAAATTTAAATTTAATTTTAATAAATTATTTTGTATTTCAGTAAATTTATAAAATCTATAAAATTATAATTTATTTTTCATTTGAAATAATAATCCACTGATCTTTACAAATTGATTGATCTACAATTTGTAATTTTAATTCTTTGTGTCTTCTCATGAATCCATGAATAAAATCTTCCCCAGCTTTTTTTTTATTTCTATTAAAACGATGATTAATCTGCAAATATTCTGCAAATTCATATACGAATTTTGCAAATTCTATTTTACTAAGAGGCGTTAGTAATTTATCTGCATATATAACATAAATGCTTAAAATACTTTCTTGTTCATCTGTAAATGTTCTTCGATTGGCACCAACGTATCCTATGCGTGGTGTCATTACAACTTTTTTACCCATTTTTAGAGCTTTCACTTTAACAACCAGTGTACTCCTAGGGACAGAAAAACGTTCGCTTGCCTCTCGAGTTGTCATTTTTTGCTCAAATACTTTTATTACAGCTAAAGCCATGTCCACTTCTTTCCATTGACTACATATTTTGTTCATTTTCTAGAAAAATAAAAAACATCACACCTTTAAATTTCGATAAATACTAATAAAATTGTCTAATATAAAAGATAAAAACTCCAAAAATAATTTGATAAGCTATGAATAGAAAATATTTTAAGGCGAAAAAATATTTTTCTAAAAAACAAAACATTGACTTTTTAAATTCTCACAATTATCAAATGCAATCATCTTCCAGCAAATAGTAAGAACATTTCTTAACCAATATCATTCTAACTTTTCTCGAAATGAGAAGAAAACGAGGAGAAAAAAAAAAAAAGAAAAAAATGAACTAGCATTTTACACAAACGTTTTGAAACCCGCGTATTTCATGGCTGGGTGAAAATAGACGTTATTTACGAGACGTGAAATACACGTGAGGCGCAAATATATATATATACATATACATACATGGATATACATAAATATAAAGACAAAAAAAAAAAAAAAAAATGATGAGGAGAAAAAAAAATAGAGGATTTTTGCGAAATATTTGGAAGTGACCGTTGGCAATTTAGACCTGGGTCAATATACGCATTTAGAAAGCAACGAGAAGTGACTACCCTCGAGGGTCCAAACGTTATTTTCACAGGGTCGACCCTTATTTCCTCATTAAACCAACGGGGTCAATTGCACTGTTGAAAAAATATAAATAAAAATATATGTACGTATACAAAATACCATAAATTATCTAAAAATATATATTTAATGGTATTTATATTATCTACTCATGTTTGTTATTTTCTAAACGTAAAATAATGTCAATAAAAAATTTAATTATTCTTCACAATTCATCAAAATACACGAGTGAATTTTTATCATTAAATTAAACACAAATTTTTAGTGGACTTTTAGACAAAATTTTTTACTATTTTATCAATTTTATAATTAATATTACTCTATAGAGCTGATTTCAATTTTCTATAATTTTTATAACACATCTGGCAATCAATTTTAATTATTGTCTTCCTTGAATAAAATTCTATTGTTTTCCTAACCAAACACTGAATTATAATTCAACAATTATTCCCCTGTAGTTTTTTGAAATAACAATTTGTACAAAGTTCCTTTTATATTTAAAAATAAATAAATCCATACCTTGAAATAAGTTTGACTATAGTGTCAGTACAATAAGTAAAGTGTGTTTAAGCTGAGGAGTGTCCCTTTTTTTTAATCCTTGATACTGCTTTAATATTTCGTTGAGGGAATCGATAACTTAAATTATGTGTTGAAATTATATTTTTTATGAATCTCCACAACTATAATTTGTCTTCCTGCTTGTTGTTAGCTCATTGCACTAGTGTTTTAACTGTCTGACAGTCTACTTTTTATATCGCTTTACCACTTTCAAAGAAGCTCTCAATTATTTTCACATGCGTCATAATTAATTGATTGGCATATAGAGAGGAGTCTTCCAATTGAAGTGTAAATTTGTATTTGTTTATTATATCTGCCTGCCTGTTCTGATGGTGTGATCATATCTTATTGTATTACTTGTCATTTATGTTCTTTTATATTGATGTCAACACTGTCACCACAGGGAATTCAATTAAGATCCTTAATCTTACGCCTTTTTATTTATATTATTATTTTATTAACGACCAGGATGTTCTACAATCTTTAATATCAGTTCGATCTTTTATATCAAATTTTTTATTCAATAAATTCACTACCTTGTGCCAATGACAAAAAAAATATTCGTAAAAGTTCTAGTCAAAAATAACCATTGACATTTATATTTATTATTATTACGTAGACTAAAAAGAAAAAAAAATATCAGGAATAATATATTTTTTTTTTTTTTAATAATTAATTTTATTTTTAATTATTATTTATTTTGTATCATTTGTTTATGTTGGCGATACATCAGCTGAAATAGAGATCTAGATTATTTATATAATCCACAAAATAAATAAATTTTCAAATTAAAGTATAAAAAAAAATTGAAAATTATTACTTCTTTTTTTGTTATATTTTTTTCAATGTTTCAATGTTTTTTTTTGTCGACATACCTACTCCTGATTATTATGTGGATACATATATTGAAGGCTTTAACGCAAATAGAATAAATATATCATAGGAAAATGTATAAAAAGAAAAGAATGAAAAAATGAAATGGGATCTAGAAAATTCGTGACAATCCTCATAAGCTTATTTTATATTTTTGTGTGTTGCGTGCCATTGTGACGAAAATAAAATGCGCAATTGAAGAAATATATTTATATATATAAGCGTCAATCATTCTTTTCATGCGAACTGGTGATAGGGGCAGTTTTTCACCATTATATTACGTGATATGTGACAAAGATAGTTATAAATATATATTTAGGAAATACAAAATAAAGTCAATGCATTAATATCATGAAATCTTATCACATATATCACTAAATTATATTTATTTATTTTTTTATATATAATATACGTATATTTTTGTTTGTTTAACATTAATTCATGTTATATACATTTGGATAAGTATATATATAGTTCATTTATATATTCAGAGATGTAATAAACAATAAAAACTTTAGATAAATTCGAAATTGTAGAAAATAAATTAAAGAATTTTTTTCATTTATTTTTTTATATTTGTTTATACATGATATACATTTATTTATAATATTAATTCACGTTATATACATTTAAATAAATCTGTACATAGCTCATTTAAATATTCAGAAATGTAATAAATAATAAAAATTTGGGATAAATTCGAAATTGTAGAAAATAAATTAAAGAATTTTTTCCATTTATTTTTTTATATTTGTTTATTTGTTTATACATGATATACATTCATTTATAATATTAATTCACGTTATATATATTTGGATAAATCTGTCCATAGCTCATTTAAATATTCAGAAATGTAATAAACAATAAAAATTCGGGATTAATTCGAAATTATAGAAAATAAATTAAAGAATTTTTTTTGTTTCAACTTCGAAGAAGAAAAAAAAATTTTATTTATGTTTATTTGACATATACGAAGGGAACCAGATCAATTTCCAATGTTTATACATATGTGACTATATATACAAAGGGGAGAAAAATAAAGATATAAAAAAAAATGAGGAAAAATAAAGAAAAAAATCCAAACTCAATATTAAATTGAAAAAAAAAAATGAAATTGGACTGACGAAAAATAAAAAAACAAAGAAAAATATTTATTCATTTATATTATATATACATAATATTTATTTATTTATATTCAACATATATATATGTATATATATATATGTACATTATATATATAATATTTAATTGCTGTATGTAAATCGCTGAAAATGTGAAAGAAAAAAAAAAAATAATATTAATTAAAATCACAGTTTAAAATATATTACGATGATGTATGTGTTTGTATGGATAAAAATAAATGCTCGTGTGTGTATGTAGAGGATAGTGGGTGTGAAAGGGGGTTGGTTACTTGCCTTTTGGTCTGGCAATGCTAGACACCAACGGCACTCTCGTCTAATTAGCCAACGAATTATTTCCACGAGCGACCACAATCTTGGAGGGTGCGCGCAATTAAATGAAGTTATAAATTAATTATATTGCCACGGCATCACACTAGTGTTTTGTTAATTTTAAATGTATACTTGCATTCTCGTGTGCCAAATGGACAACAAACAATTTATATGTTCGCCTTTATACTTAACTGATGCGTTAATTTATAAGGATAAATATATGAAAGGGAAAAAAAAAAAAAATAATAAATGTCTGACAAATTCACATGGTAGTTTTTGGTATGAGAATTGAGGGAGGTTCAGAGAGAAATGAAATAATTAAGAAAATGTAATTACTAGTACAATGTATATAAATTGTGCCACTATGTTGAATAAATTATTATTAATTAATTTACGGAATTCATGTGGAAATATTTATTTGAATAATTTTTTAAAATTTTATTTTGTTGAATTAAATTTTACGTATGGAAAAATATTGTGAGAATTATTGCAATAAGATCGGGATAAATTATTATAATTAGTTTAAAATAAGTTATTAATAATTTACAATGATTAATTAGATTGTGTACACCGTGAAAAAAATTATTAATTAATAAATCTTGATATAAAATTTTTTTTTGCCGATAAATTTATGTTTTTATGATTTATTTTTTTTTTTTTCTTTATTTATTTATTTATTGAGTTTCTTGTATCATATTCCGTTTTTCCTTGGATTTATTTTGTGTACAAATGATGGATTTATTGAAGTTTCAAATTGCTTATCAGATCGTGAACGTCTTTAACTTAATTGCTATCAATTAAAATGGTATACACCATTTATTGTAAATGAACGCACCTGTTGATGGTTCACAAACTGATGACGGTCATTTAAACGCTAATCTGCAATTAAAATAAGAACAAAAATTAAATAAAACTTCTAAATTTGAATTTAAAAAAACCCATAACATTTTCTCAGATATTAATAAAAGTGTATTAATTAATTAATTTTTTTTTCTTAGTTAAAAAATTTATTATAAAGGTTTTTATTTCTTGAATATTTTAATTAATATTTTAACAATGACTGTACAAAATTGCATTGAAAAAAAAAAATTATGTAACATAAAATGGGAGTTTAATAAACAGAACATTTTTCATTTTTGAAATAGATAAAAATAAATCAAAGTATTAAAATTGTTTTTTTCAAATAAATAAAAAATAACACATAATATATTTTTCTCCAACATTGACAATCGTAAATAAATAATATTAGTATTAACTCAATTTAATAAAATAAATATTAGATTTATTTTAATTAATTAATAAATTAAAAAATCATACAAAAAAAAATGAGATAAATAAATAAATAAAAATAAGCACATGAGGGACAAAATTGGGATGTATAAACTCATTATTTCACTGTGGAACTATCGCCTCTTTTTTCTAAACTTCACAACTATTCACTAAATTGAGGGAAACTAGGGAAATAGAGACGAATACCTTGAACTGAATGTGATAAATTGAAGACTCAATGTACAAAATAGAGTGAAACATATAATGCTCTTGTGAAACCAAATACATCAAGAGAATAGACAAGAGAGAGAAAATTAATGTTGAAACGAAGGAATGAAAGAGACACAAAATGAAATGAACTGAAAACAAACCATGTATATATAAGCAAAATAATATAACAATTGTTACATCTCTCATGGGAAATATAAATAGACAATTATCCAAGAGAATGTAGAAACAAATTGTATCATCAGATGAAAGACACATGCAAATACTCAATAACTCAATTTCTATTACATCAATTGTTAATAAACATAAAAATATTAATAAATTATAATTGCTAACAGCTATTGAATTATTTACTCAATGTAATAATTATAAATTGCACTAATTGTAATAAGAAAAAAATTTATCTGAATGAAATTAACTAAATTTAATGTAACAATAAAAATATTTAAAATATATATATTTTTCATTTTTCAAAAATTTATGTATAGCAAAATTTTCAATATTTTCTTATTTTCATGGGTGTTCAAAATCAAAATATCGTGTGAAATTAAAAGAAATTAAAATTGGGATTGTGATATTTGGTCAAATGCGAATAAGGATATTATACAAAAAAGAAAACTATTTTTTTTTTGTTTTTTTTTTTACCACAAATACACACTATAATAATCTAACTATGAATTTTCATTCATGTTTTTCACTCTTATCACATTCACAGCTGTCATGTTAGAAAAAAAATTTTTTTTTCACTCATTCACATACATTACTTATTTATTTACTTAATTATTTATTTATTTACTTACATACTTACATACATACATGCAATTCACAACTATACACTGTGCGCCAACGAATTTGAGATATTTAAAAATGAAGAAAAAACAAAAACGTGTATTAATTATCACCTTGAAAAATAATGACGCTGCACGCTCATATTTGAAATAATTTTTGCACAATAGAGCAACTAGATGGGAATTTTTTTTTAACATTAAATATCATTATACAAGTATAAAAGTGAACACGCAAATGATCCAACATGTGCCAATGAATGGAATTCAATATGTATTTCAGTATTTACTAAAACAATTCAGTTTTTTTCATAAACTTTTCATTCAAAATCGTGTCCTCATTGCGCTTAAAATTTTAATCTCGAAATATTTCTAAATAATAAAATATATACAGTAATTAATTATTTCGAAGTCTGTCAGATTTTTAAAAAATATTTCAGACAAAAATTTTCGGCTATAAAAAAATCTATTACATGGTAAATAATTGATTCAACTTTAAAAAAAAAAAAGTTTTTTTTACATCCTCAAAATTTTGTATAAAATAATTTTCGTTTAAAATACTGTTAGATTTCATCATATTTAATCGTTCTGTATAAAATTAATATTGTAGAAAAATTGCGTAATTTATTAAGCAAAAAAATAATTTTCTTTCAATAAAAAAATGAAAAATAATATGATGGTGGAATTTATGTTTAAATTTATGATATTACACAAATAATATACTTAATGATCTCCACAAAAACAGTCTGATACATTTCTTCATCAAAATATACATGAAATAAAAATATCTAAAGAAACTACTACACCTGAATCGTAGAACATTTGTTTGCTTGTTTTTTTTTCACGACACTTATTTCACGATTTGATATACACATTATTTATACCGCGAGTATATCTCAATTTATATAATTATAAGAATGCACCTGAGAGGCTGATGTTCATTAATTTACTCGTCCATTATTTTCTTTCTTCTTTTTTTTTTTTTTTCAATCTTTTACAGGTCATAAAGCAATAATTCATTGTCGTTACATCAGCGACAAGTTCAATAATTCATTTATTCCATTTGAATTAAGGTCAACGAATTTCATCTCCCCCATTTTTTTTTTTTTTCATCAATTCCCCCCTCTGTTTTTTTTATCAAACAAACAAAACAAATGTAAATTAAATAAACGAAATTTAATTCTCTGTGACAGATTCAAGTTTCACAAATCCCACGTAGAATCCCATCGGTTTTATCTTCTTTTTTTTTGTTTTCATTTTCCATTTTCTCCTCTCTTTATTATTATTTTAACGCACAATTTGAGTCGTCTGATTACGTATATATTTAGTTTAATTTATGTTTGTTTCATTTTTATTTGTAATTGTAATGTTAATATTCGATGACTCACTCAAACCCAAAACAAAACTGAGACATTCTACAAAGATATATATTTATATGTACATCTATAACAGTTTAATGTTTCTATTCTTAATTTTTAAATAAAAAGGAATGCACTCTCGATATATTGACGTTACAAATAACTCGAGTTATGACGCGAACAACGATGAGCTTTGGCAAGGCTTTTTCATTTTTCTTTTTTGTTTTATCTCTTTATCTTTGATCCTCTTCTGTTTCCTCGCTACATTTGAGTGAGAAAATAAAACCAATGTCACTTTACAAATCACACCATTCACGCACATTATTTATAAACAAAAGATTAAAAAAAAAAAAACCATTACTAATTGCACTAAGTTCGTATACAGCACAACTATAAAACGAACATTGTTTATTATTATTAATGTTAATATTATTTATATTATTAATATTCTCATTTCCGTTTATTCTTATCTTAGCATTTTTTTTTTTATTTTGCCTGGCACAATAATTGTCCTCTATAACCTCAATTAATTTCATCATTCCAAATTTTATTAATCGTCAAAAGATTAATTTCTCGCCGATATGACGTAAAAAAATATTGATTATTACTATAAAAAAATCTACATTATTCACGAATATCTCGCATGATACAGAATTGTGGACAAATTTTTATTTTCTTATTTTCACACACATTTTTTTTTTTCAGTTATCATTATGAATAAAGTAATTCGCATTGTATTTTATTTATGAACATTTATAAATGAAACTTTCACAAATATGAATGGGCAGTCGCCAATTTTCATGTACAACGTAAACTGCTTTTTTTATTTTTATCTATTTACTTTATTTTTTTTCTTCCATATTTCAAGTCATTGTCATGTTATTTTGAATATGGAGAAAGAAGAAAGAAGAGTGACGTGATTAAAAATGTAACGTATCCATTATCTATAACAATGTATTTTCCTGTTTGTAAAATAGATAAAACAATACAACAAAAAATAATGTCTTTGTTCACTGATAATGTAATTATGAAATTATGAAATTTCAGTCATCGCTTTCTCTCGTTCGTCAAAAAATGATAATTAGTGTCATAATCAAATAAACAAGTTACAAGCATTGTTAAATAATCCAAAGAAAATATGAAATAGAATTTAATGAGCAAAAAAATCTAGAAAAAATAAAATTTTCCTGCCAAAAAATTTTTATGTAAACACGAAAAAATTTATGAACTTAATAAAATATGTAAGTTTAAACGAACAAATAAACTACAACTATAATAATGATATTACGCTCATAAACCGAGATTTCAATTCATAAAATGTATTATAGATAAACGATCTTGATTGTAAATCGACAAAATTTCATTCATCGTTTTTGCGACACGAAGAATAATAGAAAGAAAAAAAAATGGTCAATTGATTAAAATAAGGAAGCACGAATAAATTAACGAACATTATTTGATAGTAACTAAATACTGTTTATCTACACGATTTTCTTATATGAAATCACACTTTTAATTTGATTGATAAAAGTGCACCACTGTACTTCGGAATTTCATTTCGATGAAAAGTTCATTTTGCAATTACGAATAACAAATAAAAAAAAAACAGGAAAAAAAAATTTTTTTTCTCATACAATCTAAGTCCCGTACCTTTTTTTTTTAACACATCCCCCCTACATACACAACACACATATACTCACAAGCATACATACATATTTTTTGTTAGTGATTCAATAGTTATAATCACAAAAAAAAATCGCAGTTATTCTATGCATTCAATAATCAATCACTTCACTGATTTGCGCGGCCGCCATTTTTTTTTTCTGTTTTTTCAGAGATCGAAGAATTATACATAATATCAATTCATTATCCTTACATTACCTAATTAATGTTGTGTTTTGTATATCAAATTATTATCGTAACAATCATTTGTTGGGCACACACTATTACTCATTTTTTTTTTTTTTTTTCCATTTCAAAGTCTTTCAGCTGGAAAACACGTATAATATTATATCCATTCGTCTATTCGGCACTTTAAATGTTTTGTTCCTTTGTGTTTTCATCTTTATGTTATTCATTTTTTTTTTTTCTTAATTATTAGCCATCCTCCTTTGGCGGCGTAAACCATCCTGAAATTTATAATTGATCATACAATTGAATTTATTCTCAACTAATTAATAAATGATTGAGGTTAGGTTGTACAAATTAATTCTTTTTTCTTCTTGCTCTAGAAAATTAATTTTTTTTTCTCATTCCCTGACGGGGAAATATAAAAAATTCTAATTATCAGAAGTAGATAAACAAATGACACAAAATTTAAAATTACTATCTATAATATTGTTCCTTAAAATAAATAAAAGAAAAATAGGAAAAATTTAATACTTCAAACTTGCAATAAATATATTAAATTAAATAAATTACAATAATTATTAAAGCATACCATTTTTTTCATGTATTTGAACTAGAGATTTGAAGGATTGTTGTGCGCGTGCCAAACTATATTGGCCTTGTCCACCACAAACTTTTCCAGCACCGCTTGCACCTTGAAATTGAATACGCGCTTTTCCCTTTACCAATGTAGCTGATATTTGCATAATAACTGCTTCAACTGTATACGCCGAACTCCAGCCTTGTTTTGTAAGTAATTCCATACAAATAGCTCCGCCAACAAGAACATAACCACCAGATATTATTGGATGAACCACACGAACAAATGGTGGTTCAAATGGATACGTTTCCTGAAATATTAAAATATTCAATTTTTACACTCAATCATCGATACATTCAACAATCAAACTATTCCATAAATAGAAGTAAAGACTAAATTCTAAAAGATACTACAATATATAACAGATATTAATTGTAGATTAAAACCTGATTTGACTTTTTTTTTTTACACATTAAAGGAAAAAATTAAAGGGTCAAAAAAATTTCCGAAATTTTGCCGTCTTTTTTGACGAGCTGTATCTCAGTGAAAAATGATCGTATCGAGTTTCTAAAAAAAGTATTTTGAAGCTCTGAGTCTCTAGTTTTCACACCTCGTAGCGAAAATTTTTTAGGAGTTACGGTTATCCTTTGGGATCACGTAATAACCGTAAAGAATAGAGCAAAAAAAAAAAAAAATTTACAAATTTTGTGTCTTCTTTTTTTGGGTCCACGAACTTGGGAAAATTTTTTTTAGCTAAACCATCAACGGAGTTGAATAGTTTATTCATTTAGCTTCAATTTCGTTTTTTTGAAACCTCGATACGATCATTTTTCACCGAGATACAGCCTGTCAAAGAACACGGAAAAATTTCGGAAATTTTTTTGACTCTTCAATTTTTTCCTTTAGTGTATAAAAAATCGCATAAATTAATAATCTTTTCAATACTCCATTTCAACAAATTGTTTCCCCGAATTTTATAATTATACTATGTATATATATACCTTAAATATCATGTTAAGAAGAATACTGTCTTTGCCTTCTTTTTCTTTGAGTAAAACCAAATCTTTATGCAAAGGTGAATCAGGATCAACGCACATTAACCTGATATTCCATTCATATAAACTGTCATTTACCAGCTCTATGCTGTACATTCCTAAATAAATAAATAATTAATATATTGAATTTATCAATAAACAATAATATATATTTATATGTACACAATTATTTTATTTATTTATTTCCATCGCACCTTTTTTAAAACTGTCGCTTCTGTATATATCTCTTAACTCCTTCATAAGTCTATCAGTAGCTTGAACACTACCAGAAACGCTGCCTCTTAAATAATCCTGTCTTTGATTTTGTCGCAACCTTTCTAACGTCGCCAGGTGCTCCAAATCCATGTCATCAGCCTTTAATAAATAAATAATAAACAATTTCAATAATAAAAATCAAATATATCCCAAACTTTATTATATTAATTTACATTTATCATTACAATAATTCATTACCAATCAAATATTAAAATACAATTAGTAAATAATTATTATTTTATATATATTGAAGTATTGAGATAAATATAAACTATAAATAATAATTATTTTATAGGTAAATTAATAATTTTATTAATAAATATATAAATTATCCATTACCTTACTCTTAATGTTCGCTTCGCCTTCATCCATATCTAAATGCAGATCTTCTTCAGACTCACTCTCTTCATCTTCTTCAATATCTTCAGTGTCCTCAGCCTCCATTCTTTGTGTTACAACAGCTGTTGCGCCACCCAAACGCAATGGATCCAATGCTGTTCTTAATCTTTCAACGTCTGGTGGTTCAGGTAGCGAGTGAAGACGACATAATTCTTTTAAGAGTATTCCTACCTGATTAATAACATGATTATCACGTCCTGTTGTATTACTTAATATCTGTACTGCGTTTGTAACACTTGTTTCCTCAGATTCAGCAAACCAAACTGGCGGTGTCGATGGATAAGTTTCCTACAGATAATAATTATTCATCATTTTTATTAGCTTCTTTCTTTTTCAAATATTCTATTTTCTAATCGTAAATTTTATTATTGTATTACAATTTATCAAATTAAATTAGATCGAGTAATATTATTCAATGTAATAAATTAATGTTTGGACAAAAACAACAATGAATATTTTATTTTAATGTAGTTTTCATTTTTAAATTATATACAAATCTAATAGGGCGAATATAAATAAATCCAATTAATAATATTCATTTAAACTTGATAAATTTGATAAATATTTTCTTTCAAGCAATACAATTTTTCAAACTAACCTATAAATAATTTACATTATTATGAATTGTTTATATCCCCCTCCCTCTACAATTTTTATTCGTTCTTTTTTTTTTGTCGCATTAAAAAACAATAAAACATGCTAAAAAAAATTTATAAACAATACAATATTCATTAAATAATATAATAGAAAATAAAACTGAAATATATTCTAAATATTATTGATAAATATTGTATAAACAAAAAATGAACTTTTAATATCATTTAATTATTTTATTCTAATTTTTTTTTCTTTATTTTGTGGAATCTTTAGAAAAATTGGATAGAGACCTTTGTCTAAAATAATTTCGTTAGTGAGAGGTATTGTGTCGATTGTGAACAGAGGGATATTCAGAGGTATTGTGAGGGCCTTACCCTCTAACACGCCAACGCATTGACCTGCTGCTTGTATGATATTAACACACAAACATTTTCCCAATGTTGACTATTAATAATCGCTTTATCAGATTTAAATGTAATAACAAAAGGATAATAAAATATAATATAATATAAAAGGTAATTATTGAATGTGAAATTGAAAAAAAGATTAAAAAAATAAATAAATAGATAGATCGATAGATAGATAAATAAATAAATGAATGGATGAATAAATGAATGAATGAATAAATAAAAGAATAAATTAGAACAATTGTATTAGAACTTCGTCACGTTTCAAATGACAACAGACAAATGTTATTGTTTCTTTGTGTGATTTATTGATGACTTTTAAATAAATTGTATGGATTATTAATGGATAATATTGACGTTGTATTTGTTTATTATGAATAATGATATGATTAAATGATAAAACTTACTGTAATATTGGCATGTATTTCATACTTCTTCCCACTTTTACCGACAAACCTGCAACTTAGCTCGTCCACACTCGCGGACATTATCTGAAACCTCTCATGGGTTTTTGGAAAAACAGACTCAAGAGTTTTTATCTCCTGCTTGAGTGTATTCAAGCAAGCCATTTGGGGTTTTACCGCGCGAAATTGGCCGGAATTTTCGACGGTATTACACCCCGAAAACAGCAAAAACCGATTAAACACGGTGTAATGATGTGACTCCCTGACAAAATGGCGACTACCAGACTAAATATTCGGAAATTGTCGTATTACTTCGTTGAAAGAGAGAAAGGAAGAAAAATATTTTGTTGTCGGTAGTAGCGCCATCTTCAAATTCACTTTATGTATGTATACAATATATATTTTTTATTATCATTTTTTTTTTCTTTTTTTTTTTTCCCCGTTATCCCTGTCGCGCCCCTTGATTTTCTTTTTTAGGTTATGCCCACAAGTGCCACCTGTCGTATGAAAAATAATACAGGAACAAATGGAGTATAATTTTTTATTTAGGTCGGATAATTGGAGTAATTGAAAAATTAATACTAATTTCATTTATTTGTATGATGAATTTATTTGAAATATCTATTATTTCTAAGTAATTAACCATAGGCTTCTATTTACAGATGATAGTATGATAAATAATAATAATATTACACGCATTATTAATTATAACAGGTGTGTATTTTTTTTTAACAAATAAATGCTAAAATGTAATATAATTGTTGAATTTTCTTATCTAAATTTGGACTGGGGCCTCACAATAGTGCATTGTCAAAGATTCACAATATACATAATGCACCACATATTTTTATTTATTTTTATTCTTTTATACAAGATTCAGTTTTTTGTTTTTATTTTCTGTTATTTATCAAATTAATTTTACTGATCTTTTCTTCTTTTATTTTTTCATTTTATAATTTTCATTCTCACTCTATTTATTGCTTACATAAAAATAAAATAACTCAATAACTCAGTGAATGTAGCGATTATATTAGTAATTTTTGTCTATTTACATATAAAAATAAATCGAAATGTTGCTACAGATAATAATCGCATTTGAAATATTGTGTACATTAAACACAATTATTTTACACATATATTCCTTCACATACACACACATTCACAAATTGTTAATTTAATTAGACGCGGTTCATGTCATTATAAAAAAGTATTAAATTTTTTTTTATTTCTTTTTTGTAAAAAATAAATGAATAAAAATCAACTGATACGTTTGAGTTTATTTATTAAATATTATATTGAATTCAACGAATAAATAATTACTAATTAATTTATTATTATATGTTTAAATTTTTTTATTACTCTTAAAGCATCCACTTGTACTTGATGAGTAATAATTATATAGAACCAAACAAATTAATTATAATGAATATCTAATGAAGCCACAAACGCGCGAATCCATTGTAGTCTTTTTCAATGGCAATTGAATCTTTCAAACCATTTATAAATATAAAACTGAATACAATTTTATAAATAATAAAAATATACCATTTTTACCATAGCACATTATTATCTAAACGCGGTTGTCTTATATATTTATTTATTTATATATATATTTATAAAAATTCACAAAGTGAATTTGGTTCTCTATTATTTTTTTCTTCTGTTTTCTTTTGCTTTTTTTTTTTTTTACAATGTCGTTTAGAGAGTTTGTGAATTTTTTAAATGACAATATATACACGAAAATGAAATTACGTTGTATTATTGAGGCATAGCATTTTTATTTCTTTTTTGTAATCATCTATTGTATTATCATCAGCGTTTATAAATGTCATTTATAAATGTGCATGTATTAAGTAATATGAAAATCATTTGGCGATCACAGTTACATCAATTTAATTTTTTTACTTTTTGAAATGATGAAAAAAAAATGAAAATTATTGTAAATAATTTTGTGAGACAGTTAAAATCAATTAATAATTTATAATTGATTGGAATTTGTGTAAATGTAATTATTGAGGATTTAGAATTAACAGAATTGTTATTGAATATTGTCATTAATGCGATTATATTAATCGGAATATTAATTTAAATGAGTTAATATTTTTATGTGAATCTATACATTAGTGAATTTATTTCTTTCATCGTTAATAATAATGAGAAAAATAAAGAATGTATATTTTCTTGTGATTCTTCGGTAATAGAAATAAATTAATACCATTTTAAATTACAAATTATATTCTAAATTTGTCATCGAATAAAACTATTGACAAACTCGGATAAATACGAAACAAAGTAAATACTCATTAATGTGGCACGTTTGTTTTTATTATTATTTTTTTTCTTTATTAGTCAAGTTTTTGAATGAGATAAACAGGTATTTTATATGATCGTAAAATAGAGGGTGGTCTCGTACGTCAATATTAATACAGAGATTTTATGAATTATAACGTCAAAAATAATAATAACCTTGTGTTATATCAAAAATAATATTTAACATCTCAAGATAATAAAAAAACTGATTATTCAATATTGAAATAATGAATTTAGTAATGACATATTTGTCAACATTAAATTTTATGTTACTATGAAATACCAAATTTTTTTTCATAGTTTTTACTCCACATTTTATCGATCCATTTATTCATTTATTCTTCAAAATTTCTTCTCATTTTCACAAATGATGTGTATATCCATGTTGTGATTATATTTCACGTGCTAACAGCAATGAAATGAAATTTGTATTTATTTTATAACCTCTTAACACTTGACCCATTTCAGGAAAGTAACGGTAATATAAAAAAAAAATTAATTCATTTTCATTTTTTGTTTTTGTATCTCCAAATTTAGTAATTAATTGCCAATAAAATTTCAATAGAGAAAAATAATTATCTCTAAATGAATATAATAACAGGAAAAACAATTATTTTACCATCTGCTATTTAATTTTTTCACTGATCACATTTAACTTTTTTTTTTATCATTAGTTAATTTTTTCTCGTTCGCAATAATCAGGAACTTTATCAAGTAAATATTGAATATTTTTTCTTTCATTTAATCTTTTTTCTCCTTGTATATTTGTTTTTTATTTCCAATGAACAAAAATATTCATCCGGTCAGATATGTAATGAGTTGATGTTGCGTCAATTGAAACATCACACTAAAACAAAAAATTGAAACATACCCTATCTAATTGAAACGCACATTCAATTCTTTGGATTTTCATCTCCGACTATATATATATATGTATATATATATATAAAAAAAAAAAAAGACCCGTCACCCACAGTACATTCACGAACTTTAATTATATTTACATCATCGTGAATCCAATAAACAAATTTACGACCCTATTCACAACGATTCCATTTTAACTCGGATAATCACAATATAAATTGAAAAAAATAAAAAAAAAAAACGAAAGAAAAAATGAATAACAATTAAATTCAATTGATGTAATTGTGAACAGCCAAGAAAGTAATATGAATGAAGTGTAAGGTGTAAATGTGTGCTCAGGCACATCACATATTTACCAATGACTCAATCATCACACAAAAATAACCTAATAAACTTACAACTAAAAAATGAAACAAAAAAAAAATTGAGATAACACTTGAAAATAAATTGATATTATGAAATGTTAGATAGAGAATTGAAGCAAAATATATTTTATCCACACACCTCTAGATTCACAGAACCAAAGCCTCCTTTCTTTTATATTAATTAAATCTGTCCCCCATTTTATTTATTTATTCAATTATTTATTCATTCATTCATTCATTCATTTTATTTACTTATTTAATTAATTATTGATTTATTTATTAATATTATTTGTTTTATCAGTCAATGTTCGATACACCTGAGGAGCAGAACGTCGATAACATCAAATACAGCAATCGTTAGCGATGTGATTCTTCGTTGTCCTCATTGAGGTAAAAGCCTTACACGTGCGGGCACGAACTGTTCATAGAAGTCTCTTTTTTTTTTTTGTTTCTAATTTTTATTCATGTTTTTATCCATTATTTTTCACTACTCACACGCACAGATATAAATTGTTTCTCGTTATCTTGACTTTCATTTCCGCATTTATTAATTGAGTTTGTCATTCATTTTTTCCACACTTTTTTCTTCGAGTTCTTATTTTCTTCTCTCCTTGTAAATGCATTTTTTTTTTTCCCTCAATAAATGTCCTGTTTCTTCCCTTCTTTCGTTTGTTCCAAATCAATTTAACGGCAAACACACACGCACACAAACACACAGCACGTGCCACTTTACCACACACGCGACACTCGACCAAATCAACGTTTTGTTTAATTAAAACGCCGAATGGTAGTAATCGTAAGTGGGCCAGTAAGGCTGGAGCCAATCCTAGCTAGTACGTTGACGTTTTTTCGACGGATGCTCCTCAGACGAGTGAGCTGGCACTGGAATCGCCATATTACGAAACATATATTTCATTTGTGGCATATATTTCATTATACTTCTAACTTGT
This sequence comes from Microctonus brassicae, assembly GCA_918226075.1. Lineage (NCBI taxonomy): Eukaryota > Metazoa > Arthropoda > Insecta > Hymenoptera > Braconidae > Microctonus > Microctonus brassicae. Next base: position 1,332,752 of record OW445483.1, read on the forward strand.
ATTAAGGGTAATTCTTCATTCATTGATGAACATTTTCCAGCTTCCATTAATATTTTCATCTGTAATCTGAAAAATATTTAGTAATTAATATTTTTATTGAAACAATACGTCAAGGAAATATTTTCATATATTTATAATACAATATAATTTGTTTGTTTATTATTTTAATTTACCTATTTCCTTGATATAAATCAACGCAAAGAACTTCTGTGAGTACTTGTCGACAATTATTTATTTCACACGCAGGAAAATACTGTGATACGAAATCTGGTAGTGTTATCAATAATTCAGTATAAATATACGGTTTAAAATTGATGCATGGTACTAATTTTTCTAGTACCAAGGCTTTTTGTATTCCATATGGTTGCACATGACCACTGGACGCTATTGTTTCCGGAATGGGAATTAATGCTTTTCTACCTCGTGAATCTCTGAAAAATTTATAATTTATTGAATTAAAAATAAATACATTAATACTATTTAATAAGAAATTAACAAATTAATTTTTATTACTCAATAGTGGTCTCGAAGTAATAATATAACTTGAAAACCCAATAATTCTTTTATAGTCTAAGAAAAAATTAATTATCGAATATTTAAAGAAAAAATTCGAATAGTCTCATTCATCATTTTCATCACCTGATAAATTTTTGAATTATTTCCTATTACACATTTTGCCCCCCGGGAATTGAGTTTTATTTAAAGATTATAATGTTTAATTTTATGATTCATCATTTCCTCATAAAGACAAAAAAAAAAAAACAATTTTTCAAACCTCTATTTCCAATAAAATAAGAATGAAAATGATTTATATAATAATAAAAATAATAATCCAATGAGACTACTTCATAAATTAATTCAATCTCCAAATATTAGTCAATGTTTTTAATTAATTTCGCCTTAGAATACGAAGGTAAATAAATAAATAAATCAATGTAAAGAAATGGTTCCATAGCCTAAAATTTTTGCCTAAAACATGGCATGTTTTTAGGTTAAAATTTATTTTCAAGCTACTCAATCATCTCAAGACGTATTTCTAAATAAATAAATAATTAATTAATTTATTAATTAATTAATTAATTAATGCTTACCTTGTACTGTTTGAACTGCCATTAACTGGTATCAATGGCGGAGGATATGCATGTTTTTGATGCGTTGTACTGTGTGCATTATGCGCAGGTGGTGTATGTGACAATAAAGCTGATGCTGATGGTTGTGGATGTAATAATGCCTGTACTTGTTCTGTACTTAAACTAAGCATTTGTGGATAGGTACTGGCACTAACAGCATTAGGCACTGCCAAACTTGGTGTTGTATACGTTGCACCCACCCTGAAATTTCATCAAAAAACTTATCTAATTGTTCATCATTATCATAATATCATTTGTTAATTAAATTAATTTTCAACAATGAAAAAGCATAGAATAAAAATAATAAAATTGGGAAAGGAAAAATGTTAATTAATAAAAGCATTAATTTATTTTATCTTGCTTTTTCATCTCCATATTCAATTTTTTCAACAATATCACAATTATTTCATATTATTTAATTTCATGCAAAAACAAAAAACAAATGTAAATAAAAACAAATTGCAAATATATTTTCATATTATATTTATTATCAATTGATTAATTTTTTTTCATCATAGTTCATTATTTGTTTTTTTTTTATTCTGGAATATTCTTAAATATTCCGGAAAAAAAAAAATTAAATATAAAAAGGTTATGTAGTGAATGAGAGGTGTAGAAGAAAACTTCAAAAAACATAAGCTATGTGGCCGTTGTGCGACATAATTGAATAATTATGTAATGAAATAAAATTATTATCCTCATGCCATTTATGTAATGGAATTATTATTATACTTTCGTCAAATGAAAATGCACCTGAGTTAAATTCTATAATACATTATGCAGGAACTCACCAGTCATCCTTCCCATAGGTTGGATAACTATATAAAAAAAAGCAAACATTGTATGTACAAGGAAAAATAGTGGAAAAAAAAAAAACAAAAATATCTACTTGATAAAGCTATTGCAATGAAATAAATAAATAAATAAATAATAATTGTCATTATTATAATAAATAAAATGAAATAAAGTAATATAAATAAATAATATAAAAAATCAAATGAAAGTGGTGCTAATTATGTTTCACCCAGATTAGAGCAAACAAAACAATACAAATTTCTACATTCCTAAATCAAACGCCATGCTTAATCAATTAATTGTATATAATTTTTGTCAATATATATTACTAACAATTATCGATGATCTTTTACATATTATAATCAAATCAAACACATCGATGAAACAATGATTTTAATTTTCAAATACTCTGAAAAATATTGTATCATCAATTAATATGCAAAGAAGAAATATTAATACGTGAAAATAATTAAAATTTCAGAATGATTTATATGTATCCATATAAATTATATAGATTTATATATCTATAACAATAAATAAACTAAGAAACTCTATAAATATTATATGTAAAATGAAAAAATTATATTTAATTTTGCCTACCCAAGACTCGATTGATTTGAGTGTGTGGTTGCTCGAACAAGGGGCGGTGGTGGTTGTGTCTGTGCTATTGTTTGCATGGTTGTTACAGGATATACTGAATATTGTGCAGCACTGTTTCCACTACTTCCTCTGCTTCTTGATTGCTGTGGATACTGCGGCGATTTCGACGTGGCCATTGGCTATAAAAAGAAAAAGAAAAAAATAAATTAATTCACAATATAAATCATGATTTCTTTTAATCTCTCACCATCAAATTCACCAGCCACTGTTATCAATTAATTTAATTACTTATTCATTCAATTATTTTCTCCACTAAATAAATTATGAATAAACACTCTCATTTGTATTATTTGAATATAATATAATAATGGAACATAAAAAAATAACTTACATTGTGCATATTTAATGATGTATTTTGCATTCGAATTGGTGTATTTGATTGTGGTACAATTGTGGCTTGAAATGTCGGCTGTCCACCAACTAATCCAGACCATCCATTAACAGCAGTTGGCATTGGACTCAACATTGGTTGTGCATTTGTTGATGAACGTCCTGATGGTACAGCAGTTGGTGATGAATGAGCTGGATGTGTTGTTACAACTGAACGCGATTGATTAACTGTTTGTAATGTTGCTGTTACAGTTGTATTACGCGGTATCATATTTTGTAATGATGCTGTTGTACGTGAATTTAATTGTGATTTTGTTGTATTATTTTGTTGTATTGACACTGATTTATTATTTGATGGTGGTAATGGCGGTTGTTTAGTCCATCCACCAGCGCTAGCGCCACTTTTACCACTCATAAATAATTGTGAGTCCATTACTTTGCTCGGCCAATAATCCTCAAAGCCAGTACCAGGTGGAAAATAACTTTTAATATCGCTTAAACTTATTACCGAACATGTTTCACTTGCAAATAATTCATTACGTATACCCTGTACTTTACAACAAAATTTTAAATATGATAAATCCCAGCCCTCCAGCTTTTCAGCTTTAAGCTTTAAATTATCAGTTTCACCTTCAAAATAAAATAGTGGCACGTATTTAAGTTGATCTTTCACCGTATAAGGGACAACTGATTCTTTATTAATACGAATAAATCCACATTTATCACTTTTTTGTCCTCCACCAACACTATGATTCGTTAATTTAGTATAACATACGTCAAGGAATGCATGAAATTCCTTGGCGTCAGACAGTCTAACGACCAAATCTTTACACGTAAATGGCTCCTTACCAAATTGATTTTCACAATGTTTATTATTTATTTCATTCAATAATTTGCTTTCATATTCAGTGATAAAGTAACTTTTGATGCATGTACAGCTGTAAATGTCTGAATGAAGATAATTCAGGTACTTATTTAGTAGCTTTGCCTCAAGTATTCTTACAGCACAATATTTTTCAGCACCACGAAATATATATGGTATATGAACTTTATCAAATGTTATCCAGCCAAATCTTCCACGTTGACTTTCATCATCTAATGGCAATTTACCATCAACAACTGACGGTGATTTTGATGATGGTGGAGTTGTGTCATTTGGCTTTCTAGTTAAGTAACCAAGTATACCAGGCATATTTTGTTGTGCTGCTGATCTTGGTGGTGCAGCTTGTGCAGTAATTTGTGTTTTCGCCTTGTTTGCTTCCACCATTTTGGCAGCCAATGCCTGAATTTCCTCTTCATCTGGACGCTCCTCTTTTACAGGTACTTTATCAAATGACCCTGCAAGCAAATATCAAAGTATTACTAAACAAACCAACTAAATGATTCATCAACTTGACATAATTTTTATATTTCATCTCAACAAAAATACATATCAAACATATCCATCCATTATTGTATATTTAAATCAATTATTACACTTTTTTCTCTTTCATTTTTTTTTTTTTTTGCGATTCATGTTGAGTTGATAATTTCAAATAATCTAGGTCACTATTTCCATACATCTTTAAATTATTTAAATTGCAATTAAAAAGTAATAATATTAATAATTCAGTTGACCTATTTATGTTTTTTTTTCTCCCTATTTTTTTTTTTTATTCAATAATACATGATTAATTTTAATAATAAATCTTTTTTTTTTCTCATTTTCATACACATTTCATGCAATTAACAATTAATATTCCATATAAAAAAAATTATTTGATACAATAATACAAAATCCTTGATTTACTGATAAACAAATTAAAAAATTTCCAAAACACATTGCACACTTGATTACAAACATTGAATATAAACGTGAGCATTAACGTCACAATTATTAAAACCATGTGGCAAAAATAGTGAAAAACATGTGTGGATTTTTATTATTTCCCTCACAAATTTAAATGTCAAAACTTTGGTTACGTACGTGCACCATAACCGGGCGTATCTCCATTTATTGATGAAATGTCATTAGCAAAAAGTGTGTCACATTCGTATGAGTATAACGCCATAATGTTTTTTTTTTCACACTGTATAATACAACAAAATAAAAAAAATATTGAAAAAAATATTTTGTTTTCTTTCGGTTATTTAAATTTTATTTATGTCATTGTGAATATGTAATGAAGAATAAATACATTGGTGGTTGATAAATCTTCATGCTACCATGCAATGAAAGACACGGGAGACTAGGCATTCTGTACGAAGTCTAGCCAAACGCCGTCGACCACCAAGTTAATATAAAATAAAACCAGGCGTAACCCAACACATGCGATCATGTCCTCCAACAACTCCATCTCATCTCACTAATCATTCATTTGAAATGAAAAATCAAATGAAAGAAAAAAAATACAACGAAGAAGGAAATTAAAGTGAATAAAAAGTATAAATAAATTTTTAAAACAAATTTGTCTTTAAAATATTTATCATGAAAACAATTTCACTGATCCGATTGTAATTGTATCGTCATGCAATACATACTCTCACACATACACACATACACTAATACTGTAATACAATCAATAAAATTTATAATGAAAAAAAAAAGAAAAAAAAATTTCGAGTTAAAAAATTCATTGAATAAAATTTGTTTTTAATTTAACGTTCAATAAATATATAATTAAAAATATTCCATTCACAAAACTAACAACACAAATTATTTTTTTATAAAATAAAAATATATATTCATTTATATTTATAATATTGTACATTAATATCCGCAATGTCAATGAAGTTAACTAAGAGGCCAAGGACTTTTGTTTAATCATTGAAGGCTATCGATAAAATTTTTTTTTAAATATTTCCAATTGAATGTAATTATCCAATTTGAACTAAAACTTCAAAATACACCGGTAAAATATCGCGAGAATAATTCCAAATAAAACGTAAAAACAAATCAGAAATTCTATCAACTTAAATAAATCTCACAAATCCCAATGAATAATAAATCCAGCACAAAAACAATTTTAAATAAATAATCTCAAATAAAAAAATCAACGAACTCAATTAAGTATAATAAAAAATAATAAAACAAATACACATTATACATTCCAAACTGACCACCATGTATTAAAATTGTCTCGACAAATCAATAATCTATCGACGAGCAATAACATTCTCATGCGATCTAACATACCCAGAGAGATCAACAATAAAAAATACATATACATATATACATGTATATAAGCAAATGAAAATTTTGATTAAACAATAAAAAAAAATATCCACAAGAATTTACAAAAAAAAAAAAAGCCAACACGTGCGTTGATCAAAATTTTTTTCCATCTCTAACATCAATTTATTCACAAATTAAATTTTTAATTTCCATTAATTTTTTATTTATATACATATATGTATATATGTATTTTTTTTTTCATCCCATGTTTCGTCATCATCATCATCATCATCGTAATTTCATTACTCATATCATTTACGTACACATTATCGCATGATAATGCACTGACGTTTACGCACCGATCCACTCGTGTACAGACATTGCTTGCACCCACTGCGCCCTCGCGATAAATACACACGCCCGTTAAAGAGAGTCCACGTATTACAGTCTACAAAATGAAAATTTTACTTCACGCACGTTTGTAATAATAATTATAATAATATTAAAAAGTTACAAGAAAAATAATGATAATTACAACGGTATTTAAATTGAATTTTATTTATTTATTTTTTTTTTCAGTCGTTGACTCGATAATTCATTTTCTCATTGGAATAATTATCTTCTTTTTATTATTTATTTATTGCTATTCATTTATTTATTATTAATATCTTGTGTAATTTAATTTTTTACGTGAACTTGAGCACACAATACGAAATATTGGGGCCTCGCGTCGGCCCCGTTTAAAATCCCGAGCCTCATCAGCACAAAAATTATTTGCCTCACATTTTGCGAATAAAATAATTAATTATTTTCTTTACTACAATAAATGATAATAATTATTATTGGTTTGATATTGATATTACTATTATTATTATTATTATTATTGTAATGATAATAATAAATAAAGATAATTATGGTGAAAATTGTAGTGAGTAGAGTCCGGCGACTCGCCGTCAACTCACTACACCACACACCAACTCTTTTTACTAGTTTAGTGCTTTATTGCGCGGTACTGACTGAACTGTTGGTGAGATTTTTACTTGTTCATTGCTGCACGCTGCTGCTGCCTAGGGACAATTCGGAGAGTCTCTTATATCCGACCGTTATGCCACAGCGCGGCAGGGAAAGGTACTATTTTTCACGCTACGTTTAATTTTATTTTTTATATATTGTATTTGTGAATTTATGAATGATAAAAAATTTAATGATTATTTTTTTGAATTAATGTTATGAAAAATTGGATTTTTTTTTTATTTATAGACGAAAATGGCGACTTTTTTTCTTGCTATTTGCGATGATAATTTGACTGTAATTAAATTTGTAAGAATTTTTGATTATGATGAAACAATTTTTATATTAAACTTTTTTTTAATTTTGTTTTTTAGGTGATAATTTGAAAAGGATCATTTCTGATTAATTAAATAGTCTCGGAATTATATCCTTTTATTAATATTTCTATATTAAATTATTATTTTTTTTATATACAGAATGTGCAAAAAATATTTTGTATTTTTTGATAATGCTGAGCGTCATTTTTGAAAGTTTATACATTTTTATTCAATTTTATTTTTACGTTATTTGCAGTGATAAATTATTTTTTGCCCAGAGATTTTGTGTCGGAAAAACTTTTAATTTAAATCTCCAGAATTCACTCAAAATTTTGCAGACAGTATGTAACCTCTAATTAATTAAATATATAATCAGATTTAATTGTAAAGAATTTTAATTCGATATGTTTATAATATACCAGTTTACACCAACACGATCAGTTGATGTTATTGTATTGGTATTCACAGTCAGACTAAACTGCTTGTTCTTATATGATCAAGGGTTTTTGTTTAGTCTGACAAGTGAAATCAACAAATGATCTAAATAGAGAATTAATAATTTACCTTAAAAAATAATTAATTCTTCACTCGAATAATAAAAAAAAAAGTAAATTCACAATTGAAATTTTTATTTCAAAAATGTTTCTATATTTTTTATCCAGTGATATTTATTTTATTTATAATTTCATCACATTTTATATACTAAAAATTTTTACTAAAATTGTAAAATCAATAACATCAATTAATCATGAACAATAAATTAAAAAGAAGTTTTTACTAAGAAGAAAAAAAATCACAAATAATTATTGTTGTTATTATTTGTCGATATTCAGAGATAAAAGTGAGATATGATTGTTCGAGTCACGATTTCATACTTACTAATATTTATATATACATATATATATATATCTAAATAATACATGTTTAACATCAGAAAAAATATTTTCTATGTCTTCGTAGCTTCAATAACAAAAGTACAAATGCAATATATTTAAATTCAGAATGTCGCAGTATTAATTAAAATTGACAAAGGAATATAACGTAAGAATGAGACGTTTATGTATATTACATGTCATAATTGCATTTTGAAGGAATATGAATATAAATAAATCAATCATATGAGCACAGTGGCATTGAATAACGTCATATTAAGAGTTACAAAAATAGAGAGAAAAAAAATATGTAAAGGAAATCATTGATTATCATTCGACGATGACATTTTCTATTAAAATAAAAATTCTTAATTTCATAACTTCAATTTTATGATAATATTTCATTGTTTTCATAAAAAATATCATCATTTGTTTAATAATCATTTGTATTTTAATATTTATTTATTCGCAATCGATTTTTGTTGTTTACGTTTATTGCGCAATTAATTTAATCATGAATTTCTTAATAATCCGTTGATTTGCGTTATTTTTTTATTTTTTATATTTTATTGTACATACAAAATTCCTCACATGAAAATACGAGTGAAATAATTTAAATTAAATTAAACATCTAAATCATACCACATTTCAAAATTAAAATATTTAAATTATAATGAATGAATATTATGAAAAAATTTCCAATTTACTTATTTATTTATTTTTCATTCAATAAATAAACCACATAATAATTGTTTGTATATATGAATTATTCAATACATATATACAGTACAATGATAAAATCATACACAGTATTTTTATTTATTTATTTTTTGAATCCATGAATAAATCATAAATAATATATTATCAAGATTTAATTTTTATTCTAACATTGCACAATAAAATTATTTTGCACAATACGAATTTCTTTCTATTATGTATATTTACATGTTTAAATATTATCATATCAATTGAAACAAATGTATTAATAATAATAAGAGGAAAAATGCGAAAATAATTCATGTACATATCTTCCAGAAGAGTACAGGAAAGATAAAAAAAATTAATAATATAGTTTGCATTGAGATTTTAATTCGATAAAAATTAAATTGGATATTTTAAACTATTTTTTTCGCTCAATATGCCCAAGCAGGAAGTCCATGTCAATATTAAATATTTTATAATAATACATATTGATTATATCAAATCTAATGTTGAAATTTTATTCCTATTCAATCGGAAACATAAAGAAAATTGAATTTGCAATTTATCCGAAATTTGAAAAACAAATCGTTATCGAGTGAAGCAAAAGAAAAAAAACACAGAGATATAGATTAAAAAGAAAAAGAATCCCGTTACACATAACTGAATTTCAGATTAATTTAAATTCTGTTACGTGAAACCATAGAATATAATCTAAATTACTAATCCAACCCATTTGGAAAACAAAATAAAATAAAACAAAATTACAAGAGTAGAAAAAAAATAAGCAAAGTATACACGATCAATTTATAAAAACAAAAATACTTGTATTTAATAAAATAAAAGCAATTTTTACCAATGTAAAGTCTTATATGATATAAATAATCAGCAAGTATCTAAAAAATATTTGAATAACTTGAAGAATTCAAAAGAAATAAAATAATAAAAAAGTTTTTCTAATTTCAAAGTAATTCACCAGTAGTGAATCACTCATAAAATATTGTTTGCCAAGAAATGAAAAAAAAAAAAACATAAAAAAATCGTGAACAATGAGAGAAGGGTAGCGCGCAACGGCATCGTGTGACATGAACTTGTCGTCCGAGTACATACAGTTCAAAGAGTACCTAGCACCAAGCGCAAAATCCTGTGTGATGTGACAACGTTGTACGGTCGATATGCTCTTTCAGGCAATGTGCCAAGATTGGCAAATGCACGTTATGTATATATAGTGTGGTTTCAGGTGATCCTGGAACTCGATGGATTTCATAAAAGTGGGGGCAAATATTGTGATAGTGGGGGGGAAATAAAGCTGCGCAGAACCCGGCCATTCGTCCAATTGCCTTTGTGCTTTGGCGCATCTCCCTATATATCTAGGCCCTATGTATTACATATATACTATACTTATTATTTTAATCATGATTGACGGCGGCAACGTTGCCGGATTTCACTTCAATAAAGTCACGCCCACTTCCCCTCCTTTCGCTGTTGCTAACCGGCGCACACAATTATAAATATGAAAACTCATGTACGATGAAATTATATAGAAAACTAGTTGAAATAAAAATACATATAAAATCCAATTTATAACCTTATTATTATTATTATTATAAATACATATTTTAATGTATATGAACATGAATAATGTTTTAGATATCTATCTTCATATAATCATGAATATAAACTATTATTCAACGCATGTGTTGAATGATAAAGGATGAAAATAAATATTTATTGAAGTTTCTTTATGATTTTATACTGTAAATATGAATGCAGCGTTGTCAGATTGTTCGCTGTGTCCTAAATGTCCTTGAAATTTAATATCTTACAATGTGGCATGGGCCAGTTGTATTGGCAACGTCGCAAAGTTAGAATATATTCTATTTATAGAAGGATTTTATTATCACTGTTGCTATGCTGAGTTAAAGACGTAGTTCGTTATGTAGACGCTGAGGGCGATGAAGAGAGAGGGGGGGGGGGGGGGGGGGAGGGGGACCAAATGACAACACTGCGACAAGGGGAAATAAAAATGGTGGGACATTTGTGGGAATTCACAAATGAACAATATGGCGGCCAACCGGATGTGTGCTCTTTCAATTTGTCGCCGTTAGGTTCGCCCTGGTGGCGGCCAACGTTAACGATCCACCCAGTATTTCGAGATCTATACTAAACAACTGCTCAATTGTTTGCGCAACCTCAAAAATTAAATAATAATAAAATTAATCCGTAATAAAATAAATACTCGATGAAAATGAATAGATAAAAAATATATTTGTCACCATTACGTGAACATTCTTGTAACTTGAGAGCAAATAGTAATAATAGTAATAATCATGATCATATTAATAATAATAATATGTCGCTTTCACACAGATGTGAAGGTAAATAAGGGGGCTGAAGGTCAAATGTATTTTTAATTTATAGAATAAATTGTTTTGTTAAAAACTCGAAATATAAAGACAAAAATTCAATTTAATAATAAAAATATACATTATAAAGTTATAACAAAATAATATAATAATAATAATAATGGAGATTGTTCTTTTTCATGGTAACGCTTTCCATAAAATTGCAAATGGCGTCGTACAGTTGCAATCTATGACGCACCATACAACGTCGGCGCAAAACAAGCAAATCGAGTTAAACATCTAAAGAAAACGACACTTCGGCAATGTTCGGATATCATCGTAAATGGCTGTTACATCATTCCTCGTGTGACTATATAGTATATAGACACCTCATATTATATACTGGCACAATAGTATATAAGGTCTCCCTTCCTAACCTCTCTCTTTGCCCCTACTACACTGTCATATATACCACCAATGGCGCTGGCGGCACATCGAACGCTCTTGGGATTTCTACTACTGCGCATGCAACTATATGCGCACAAACAGTATAACGTGTATTTCGACTCTATGTATTCATAAATATATATAATGAAGCAGCAGTCACAACTCCGTGTCACACGATGTTGATAACATGCTTGCCACCCGCGCTAGTTTTATTTAACTATTTTTTACAGGCTGAGAATCGCATTTTTTACCCCCACACACCATTGTGATTTTTAATTGTTTAGTGGAAATATATATTATTGGTAAGTTTCATGTTTAGTGAAGGCACAATAGTGTAGTAATTGAAAGATTTAAATAAAAAATAAAGTTACTTTCAATGTTTTAGTTTATTCTAGGTCGAGGCTAAAATGAATTATTGTATGACAGTATATTCAATAATTATAAGAAAAAATCACTTTTCATTTTAATTATATCAATTATATGCCATTATGATTAATTTATATTTG
>OW445483.1:1345517-1414114 GCA_918226075.1 Microctonus brassicae
CATAAAGTCCTAGATCCGACCCGACTGATTCCAGATGCCAAATTGACGATTTCAATATTCCAAATCTTCGACAGGTCATATCTCACGAACGGAGGCTCGCAGAGAAAAAAGTGTAGAGAAGTTTTTTGTAGAGAATTTCATTATCTAAAACTAAGTTCTTGCAAGATTTTTTCGACAAAATCAAAATTTGTTGAAAAAATTGAAAAATTCGAAATTTTCAAATTCTGACAAATATATTACATAAAGTTCTAGGTCCGACCCGACTGATCCCAGATGCCAAATTGACGATTTCAATTTTTCAAAATTTCGACAGGTCACATCTCACGAACGGAGGCTCGCAGAGAAAAAAGTGTAGAGAAGTTTTTTTTAGAGAATTTTATTATCTAAATCTAAGTTTCAGCAAGATTTTTACCACAAAATCAATTTTGACTGGAAAAAAGTGAAAATTCGAATTTTTTGACTGTTTGACACTTCATATCTCATGAACGGTGGCTCGCAGCGAAAAAAGTGTAGAGACGTTTTTTGTAGAGAATTTCATTATCTAAAACTAAGTTCCAGCAAGATTTTTCCGATAAAATGAATTTTGACTGGAAAAAAGTGAAAATTCCAATTTTTCGACTTTTTGACACCTCATATCTCATGAACGGTGGCTCGCAGCGTAAAAAGTGAAGAGACGTTTTTTGTAGAGAATTTTATTATCTAAAACTAAGTTTCAGCAAGATTTTTTCGACAAAATCAAAGTTTATTGAAAAAATTGATAAATTCGAAATTTTCAATATCTGACATACATTTCATAAAGTCCTAGATCCGACCCGACTGATTCCAGATGCCAAATTGACGATTTCAATATTCCAAATCTTCGACAGGTCATATCTCACGAACGGAGGCTCGCAGAGAAAAAAGTGTAGAGAAGTTTTTTGTAGAGAATTTCATTATCTAAAACTAAGTTCTTGCAAGATTTTTTCGACAAAATCAAAATTTGTTGAAAAAATTGAAAAATTCGAAATTTTCAAATTCTGACAAATATATTACATAAAGTTCTAGGTCCGACCCGACTGATCCCAGATGCCAAATTGACGATTTCAATTTTTCAAAATTTCGACAGGTCACATCTCACGAACGGAGGCTCGCAGAGAAAAAAGTGTAGAGAAGTTTTTTTTAGAGAATTTTATTATCTAAATCTAAGTTTCAGCAAGATTTTTTCGACAAAATCAATTTTGACTGGAAAAAAGTGAAAATTCGAATTTTTTGACTGTTTGACACTTCATATCTCATGAACGGTGGCTCGGAGCGAAAAAAGTGTAGAGACGTTTTTTGTAGAGAATTTCATTATCTAAAACTAAGTTCCAGCAAGATTTTTCCGATAAAATGAATTTTGACTGGAAAAAAGTGAAAATTCCAATTTTTCGACTTTTTGACACCTCATATCTCATGAACGGTGGCTCGCAGCGTAAAAAGTGAAGAGACGTTTTTTGTAGAGAATTTTATTATCTAAAACTAAGTTTCAGCAAGATTTTTTCGACAAAATCAAAGTTTATTGAAAAAATTGATAAATTCGAAAATTTCAATATCTGACATACATTTCATAAAGTCCTAGATCCGACCCGACTGATTCCAGATGCCAAAATTGACGATTTCAATATTCCAAATCTTCGACAGGTCATATCTCATGAACGGTGGCTCGCAGCGTAAAAAGGTCGGAGACGTTTTTTGTAGAGAATTTTATTATCTAAAACTAAGTTCAAGCAAGATTTTTTCGACAAAATCAAAGTTTATTGAAGAAATTGAAAAATTCGAAATTTTCAATATCTGACATACATTTCATAAAGTCCTAGATCCGACTCGACTGATCCCAGATGCCAAATTGACGATTTCAATTTTTCAAAACTTCGACAGGTCATATCTCATGAACGAAGGCTCGCAGCGAAAAAAGTGTAGTGACGTATTTTGTAGAGAATTTTATTATCTAAATCTAAGTTCCAGCAAGATTTTTCCGATAAAATCAATTTTGACTGGAAAAAAGTGAAAATTCCGATTTTTCGACTCTATGACACTTCATATCTCATGAACGATGGCTCGCAGCGCAAAAAGTGTAGAGACGTTTTTTGTAGAGATTTTTATTATCTAAAACTAAGTTCCAGCAAGATTTATTCGACAAAATCAAAGTTGGTTAGAAAAATTGGAAAATTCGAAATTTTCAATATCTGACATACATTTCATAAACTCCTAGATCCTACCCGACTGATCCCAGATGCCAAATTGACGATTTCAATTTTTCAAAACTTCGACAGGTCATATCTCATGAACGGTGGCTCGCAGCGCAAAAAGTGTGGAGACGTTTTTTGTAGAGAATTTTATTATCTAAAACTAAGTTCCAGCAAGATTTTTTCGACAAAATCAAAGTTGGTTGGAAAAATTGGAAAATTCGAAATTTTCAATATCTGACATACATTTCATAAACTCCTAGATCCTACCCGACTGATCCCAGATGCCGAATTGACGATTTCAATTTTTCAAAATTTCGACAGGTTATATCTCATGAACGGTGGCTCGCAGCGAAAAAAGTGTAGAGACGTTTTTTGTAGAGAATTTCATTATCTAAAACTAAGTTCCAGCAAGATTTTTTCGACAAAATCAAAATTTGTTGAAAAAATTGAAAAATTCGAAATTTTCAAATTCTGACATATATTACATAAAGTTCTAGGTCCGACCCGACTGATCCCAGATGCCAAATTGACGATTTCAATTTTTCAAAATTTCGACAGGTCACATCTCACGAACGGAGGCTCGCAGAGAAAAAGGTGTAGAGAAGTTTTTTTTACGAGAATTTTATTATCTAAATCTAAGTTTCAGCAAGATTTTTACCACAAAATCAATTTTGACTGGAAAAAAGTGAAAATTCGAATTTTTTGACTCTTTGACACTTCATATCTCATGAACGGTGGCTCGCAGCGAAAAAAGTGTAGAGACGTTTTTTGTAGAGAATTTCATTATCTAAAACTAAGTTCCAGCAAGATTTTTCCGATAAAATGAATTTTGACTGGAAAAAAGTGAAAATTCCAATTTTTCGACTTTTTGACACCTCATATCTCATGAACGGTGGCTCGCAGCGTAAAAAGTGTAGAGACGTTTTTTGTAGAGAATTTTATTATCTAAAACTAAGTTTCAGCAAGATTTTTTCGACAAAATCAAAGTTTATTGAAAAAATTGATAAATTCGAAATTTTCAATATCTGACATACATTTCATAAACTCCTAGATCCTACCCGACTGATCCCAGATGCCAAATTGACGATTTCAATTTTTCAAAATTTCGACAGGTTATATCTCATGAACGGTGGCTCGCAGCGAAAAAAGTGTAGAGACGTTTTCTGTAGAGAATTTCATTATCTAAAACTAAGTTCCAGCAAGATTTTTTCGACAAAATCAAAATTTGTTGAAAAAATTGAAAAATTCGAAATTTTTAAATTCTGACATATATTACATAAAGTTCTAGGTCCGACCCGACTGATCCCAGATGCCAAATTGACGATTTCAATTTTTCAAAATTTCGACAGGTCACGGAGGCTCGCAGAGAAAAAAGTGTAGAGAAGTTTTTTTTAGAGAATTTTATTATCTAAATCTAAGTTTCAGCAAGATTTTTACCACAAAATCAATTTTGACTGGAAAAAAGTGAAAATTCGAATTTTTTGACTCTTTGACACTTCATATCTCATGAACGGTGGCTCGCAGCGGAAAAAGTGTGGAGACGTTTTTTTGTAGAGAATTTCATTATCTAAAACTAAGTTCCAGCAAGATTTTTCCGATAAAATGAATTTTGACTGGAAAAAAGTGAAAATTCCAATTTTTCGACTTTTTGACACCTCATATCTCATGAACGGTGGCTCGCAGCGTAAAAAGTGAAGAGACGTTTTTTGTAGAGAATTTTATTATCTAAAACTAAGTTTCAGCAAGATTTTTTCGACAAAATCAAAGTTTATTGAAAAAATTGATAAATTCGAAATTTTCAATATCTGACATACATTTCATAAAGTCCTAGATCCGACCCGACTGATTCCAGATGCCAAATTGACGATTTCAATATTCCAAATCTTCGACAGGTCATATCTCATGAACGGTGGCTCGCAGCGTAAAAAGGTCAGAGACGTTTTTTGTAGAGAATTTTATTATCTAAAACTAAGTTCAAGCAAGATTTTTTCGACAAAATCAAAGTTTATTGAAGAAATTGAAAAATTCGAAATTTTCAATATCTGACATACATTTCATAAACTCCTAGATCCTACCCGACTGATCCCAGATGCCAAATTGACGATTTCAATTTTTCAAAACTTCGACAGGTCATATCTCATGAACGGTGGCTCGCAGCGCAAAAAGTGTAGAGACGTTTTTTGTAGAGAATTTTATTATCTAAAACTAAGTTTCAGCAAGATTTTTTCGACAAAATCAAAGTTTATTGAAAAAATTGATAAATTCGAAATTTTCAATATCTGACATACATTTCATAAAGTCCTAGATCCGACCCGACTGATTCCAGATGCCAAATTGACGATTTCAATATTCCAAATCTTCGACAGGTCATATCTCATGAACGGTGGCTCGCAGCGTAAAAAGGTCGGAGACGTTTTTTGTAGAGAATTTTATTATCTAAAACTAAGTTCAAGCAAGATTTTTTCGACAAAATCAAAGTTTATTGAAGAAATTGAAAAATTCGAAATTTTCAATATCTGACATACATTTCATAAAGTCCTAGATCCGACTCGACTGATCCCAGATGCCAAATTGACGATTTCAATTTTTCAAAACTTCGACAGGTCATATCTCATGAACGAAGGCTCGCAGCGAAAAAAGTGTAGTGACGTATTTTGTAGAGAATTTTATTATCTAAATCTAAGTTCCAGCAAGATTTTTCCGATAAAATCAATTTTGACTGGAAAAAAGTGAAAATTCCGATTTTTCGACTCTATGACACTTCATATCTCATGAACGATGGCTCGCAGCGCAAAAAAGTGTAGAGACGTTTTTTGTAGAGATTTTTATTATCTAAAACTAAGTTCTAGCAAGATTTATTCGACAAAATCAAAGTTGGTTAGAAAAATTGGAAAATTCGAAATTTTCAATATCTGACATACATTTCATAAACTCCTAGATCCTACCCGACTGATCCCAGATGCCAAATTGACGATTTCAATTTTTCAAAACTTCGACAGGTCATATCTCATGAACGGTGGCTCGCAGCGCAAAAAGTGTGGAGACGTTTTTTGTAGAGAATTTTATTATCTAAAACTAAGTTCCAGCAAGATTTTTTCGACAAAATCAAAGTTGGTTGGAAAAATTGGAAAATTCGAAATTTTCAATATCTGACATACATTTCATAAACTCCTAGATCCTACCCGACTGATCCCAGATGCCAAATTGACGATTTCAATTTTTCAAAATTTCGACAGGTTATATCTCATGAACGGTGGCTCGCAGCGAAAAAAGTGTAGAGACGTTTTTTGTAGAGAATTTCATTATCTAAAACTAAGTTCCAGCAAGATTTTTTCGACAAAATCAAAATTTGTTGAAAAAATTGAAAAAATTCGAAATTTTCAAATTCTGACATATATTACATAAAGTTCTAGGTCCGACCCGACTGATCCCAGATGCCAAATTGACGATTTCAATTTTTCAAAATTTCGACAGGTCACATCTCACGAACGGAGGCTCGCAGAGAAAAAGGTGTAGAGAAGTTTTTTTTAGAGAATTTTATTATCTAAATCTAAGTTTCAGCAAGATTTTTACCACAAAATCAATTTTGACTGGAAAAAAGTGAAAATTCGAATTTTTTGACTCTTTGACACTTCATATCTCATGAACGGTGGCTCGCAGCGAAAAAAGTGTAGAGACGTTTTTTGTAGAGAATTTCATTATCTAAAACTAAGTTCCAGCAAGATTTTTCCGATAAAATGAATTTTGACTGGAAAAAAGTGAAAATCCCAATTTTTCGACTTTTTGACACCTCATATCTCATGAACGGTGGCTCGCAGCGTAAAAAGTGTGGAGACGTTTTTTGTAGAGAATTTTATTATCTAAAACTAAGTTTCAGCAAGATTTTTTCGACAAAATCAAAGTTTATTGAAAAAATTGATAAATTCGAAATTTTCAATATCTGACATACATTTCATAAACTCCTAGATCCTAACCGACTGATCCCAGATGCCAAATTGACGATTTCAATTTTTCAAAATTTCGACAGGTTATATCTCATGAACGGTGGCTCGCAGCGAAAAAAGTGTAGAGACGTTTTCTGTAGAGAATTTCATTATCTAAAACTAAGTTCCAGCAAGATTTTTTCGACAAAATCAAAATTTGTTGAAAAAATTGAAAAATTCGAAATTTTTAAATTCTGACATATATTACATAAAGTTCTAGGTCCGACCCGACTGATCCCAGATGCCAAATTGACGATTTCAATTTTTCAAAATTTCGACAGGTCACATCTCACGAACGGAGGCTCGCAGAGAAAAAAGTGTAGAGAAGTTTTTTTTAGAGAATTTTATTATCTAAATCTAAGTTTCAGCAAGATTTTCACCACAAAATCAATTTTGACTGGAAAAAAGTGAAAATTCGAATTTTTTGACTCTTTGACACTTCATATCTCATGAACGGTGGCTCGCAGCGGAAAAAGTGTAGAGACGTTTTTTGTAGAGAATTTCATTATCTAAAACTAAGTTCCAGCAAGATTTTTCCGATAAAATGAATTTTGACTGGAAAAAAGTGAAAATTCCAATTTTTCGACTATTTGACACCTCATATCTCATGAACGGTGGCTCGCAGCGTAAAAAGTGAAGAGACGTTTTTTGTAGAGAATTTTATTATCTAAAACTAAGTTTCAGCAAGATTTTTTCGACAAAATCAAAGTTTATTGAAAAAATTGATAAATTCGAAATTTTCAATATCTGACATACATTTCATAAAGTCCTAGATCCGACCCGACTGATTCCAGATGCCAAATTGACGATTTCAATATTTCAAAACTTCGACAGGTCATATCTCATGAACGGTGGCTCGCAGCGCAAAAAGTGTAGAGACGTTTTTTGTAGAGAATTTTATTATCTAAAACTAAGTTCCAGCAAGATTTTTTCGACAAAATCAAAGTTGGTTGGAAAAATTGGAAAATTCGAAATTTTCAAATTCTGACATATATTACATAAAGTTCTAGGTCCGATCCGACTGATCCCAGATGCCAAATTGACGATTTCAATTTTTCAAAACTTCGACAGGTCATATCTCATGAACGGTGGCTCGCAGCGCAAAAAGTGTAGAGACGTTTTTTGTAGAGAATTTTATTATCTAAAACTAAGTTCCAGCAAGATTTTTCCGATAAAATCAATTTTGACTGGGAAAAAGTCAAAATTCCAATTTTTCGACTTTTTGACACCTCATATCTCATGAACGGTGGCTCGCAGCGTAAAAAGTGAAGAGACGTTTTTTGTAGAGAATTTCATTATCTAATACTAAGTTCCAGCAAGATTTTTCCGATAAAATGAATTTTGACTGGAAAAAAGTGAAAATTCCAATTTTTCGACTTTTTGACACCTCATATCTCATGAACGGTGGCTCGCAGCGTAAAAAGTGAAGAGACGTTTTTTGTAGAGAATTTTATTATCTAAAACTAAGTTTCAGCAAGATTTTTTCGACAAAATCAAAGTTTATTGAAAAAATTGATAAATTCGAAATTTTCAATATCTGACATACATTTCATAAAGTCCTAGATCCGACCCGACTGATTCCAGATGCCAAATTGACGATTTCAATATTCCAAATCTTCGACAGGTCATATCTCATGAACGGTGGCTCGCAGCGTAAAAAGGTCAGAGACGTTTTTTGTAGAGAATTTTATTATCTAAAACTAAGTTCAAGCAAGATTTTTTCGACAAAATCAAAGTTTATTGAAGAAATTGAAAAATTCGAAATTTTCAATATCTGACATACATTTCATAAACTCCTAGATCCTACCCGACTGATCCCAGATGCCAAATTGACGATTTCAATTTTTCAAAACTTCGACAGGTCATATCTCATGAACGGTGGCTCGCAGCGCAAAAAGTGTAGAGACGTTTTTTGTAGAGAATTTTATTATCTAAAACTAAGTTTCAGCAAGATTTTTTCGACAAAATCAAAGTTTATTGAAAAAATTGATAAATTCGAAATTTTCAATATCTGACATACATTTCATAAAGTCCTAGATCCGACCCGACTGATTCCAGATGCCAAATTGACGATTTCAATATTCCAAATCTTCGACAGGTCATATCTCATGAACGGTGGCTCGCAGCGTAAAAAGGTCGGAGACGTTTTTTGTAGAGAATTTTATTATCTAAAACTAAGTTCAAGCAAGATTTTTTCGACAAAATCAAAGTTTATTGAAGAAATTGAAAAATTCGAAATTTTCAATATCTGACATACATTTCATAAAGTCCTAGATCCGACTCGACTGATCCCAGATGCCAAATTGACGATTTCAATTTTTCAAAACTTCGACAGGTCATATCTCATGAACGAAGGCTCGCAGCGAAAAAAGTGTAGTGACGTATTTTGTAGAGAATTTTATTATCTAAATCTAAGTTCCAGCAAGATTTTTCCGATAAAATCAATTTTGACTGGAAAAAAGTGAAAATTCCGATTTTTCGACTCTATGACACTTCATATCTCATGAACGATGGCTCGCAGCGCAAAAAGTGTAGAGACGTTTTTTGTAGAGATTTTTATTATCTAAAACTAAGTTCTAGCAAGATTTATTCGACAAAATCAAAGTTGGTTAGAAAAATTGGAAAATTCGAAATTTTCAATATCTGACATACATTTCATAAACTCCTAGATCCTACCCGACTGATCCCAGATGCCAAATTGACGATTTCAATTTTTCAAAACTTCGACAGGTCATATCTCATGAACGGTGGCTCGCAGCGCAAAAAGTGTGGAGACGTTTTTTGTAGAGAATTTTATTATCTAAAACTAAGTTCCAGCAAGATTTTTTCGACAAAATCAAAGTTGGTTGGAAAAATTGGAAAATTCGAAATTTTCAATATCTGACATACATTTCATAAACTCCTAGATCCTACCCGACTGATCCCAGATGCCAAATTGACGATTTCAATTTTTCAAAATTTCGACAGGTTATATCTCATGAACGGTGGCTCGCAGCGAAAAAAGTGTAGAGACGTTTTTTGTAGAGAATTTCATTATCTAAAACTAAGTTCCAGCAAGATTTTTTCGACAAAATCAAAATTTGTTGAAAAAATTGAAAAATTCGAAATTTTCAAATTCTGACATATATTACATAAAGTTCTAGGTCCGACCCGACTGATCCCAGATGCCAAATTGACGATTTCAATTTTTCAAAATTTCGACAGGTCACATCTCACGAACGGAGGCTCGCAGAGAAAAAGGTGTAGAGAAGTTTTTTTTAGAGAATTTTATTATCTAAATCTAAGTTTCAGCAAGATTTTTACCACAAAATCAATTTTGACTGGAAAAAAGTGAAAATTCGAATTTTTTGACTCTTTGACACTTCATATCTCATGAACGGTGGCTCGCAGCGAAAAAAGTGTAGAGACGTTTTTTGTAGAGAATTTCATTATCTAAAACTAAGTTCCAGCAAGATTTTTCCGATAAAATGAATTTTGACTGGAAAAAAGTGAAAATCCCAATTTTTCGACTTTTTGACACCTCATATCTCATGAACGGTGGCTCGCAGCGTAAAAAGTGTAGAGACGTTTTTTGTAGAGAATTTTATTATCTAAAACTAAGTTTCAGCAAGATTTTTTCGACAAAATCAAAGTTTATTGAAAAAATTGATAAATTCGAAATTTTCAATATCTGACATACATTTCATAAACTCCTAGATCCTAACCGACTGATCCCAGATGCCAAATTGACGATTTCAATTTTTCAAAATTTCGACAGGTTATATCTCATGAACGGTGGCTCGCAGCGAAAAAAGTGTAGAGACGTTTTCTGTAGAGAATTTCATTATCTAAAACTAAGTTCCAGCAAGATTTTTTCGACAAAATCAAAATTTGTTGAAAAAATTGAAAAATTCGAAATTTTTAAATTCTGACATATATTACATAAAGTTCTAGGTCCGACCCGACTGATCCCAGATGCCAAATTGACGATTTCAATTTTTCAAAATTTCGACAGGTCACATCTCACGAACGGAGGCTCGCAGAGAAAAAAGTGTAGAGAAGTTTTTTTTAGAGAATTTTATTATCTAAATCTAAGTTTCAGCAAGATTTTTACCACAAAATCAATTTTGACTGGAAAAAAGTGAAAATTCGAATTTTTTGACTCTTTGACACTTCATATCTCATGAACGGTGGCTCGCAGCGGAAAAAGTGTAGAGACGTTTTTTGTAGAGAATTTCATTATCTAAAACTAAGTTCCAGCAAGATTTTTCCGATAAAATGAATTTTGACTGGAAAAAAGTGAAAATTCCAATTTTTCGACTTTTTGACACCTCATATCTCATGAACGGTGGCTCGCAGCGTTAAAAAGGTCAGAGACGTTTTTTGTAGAGAATTTTATTATCTAAAACTAAGTTCAAGCAAGATTTTTTCGACAAAATCAAAGTTTATTGAAGAAATTGAAAAATTCGAAATTTTCAATATCTGACATACATTTCATAAAGTCCTAGATCCGACTCGACTGATCCCAGATGCCAAATTGACGATTTCAATTTTTCAAAACTTCGACAGGTCATATCTCATGAACGAAGGCTCGCAGCGAAAAAAGTGTAGTGACGTATTTTGTAGAGAATTTTATTATCTAAATCTAAGTTCCAGCAAGATTTTTCCGATAAAATCAATTTTGACTGGAAAAAAAGTGAAAATTCCGATTTTTCGACTCTATGACACTTCATATCTCATGAACGATGGCTCGCAGCGCAAAAAGTGTAGAGACGTTTTTTGTAGAGATTTTTATTATCTAAAACTAAGTTCCAGCAAGATTTATTCGACAAAATCAAAGTTGGTTAGGAAAATTGGAAAATTCGAAATTTTCAATATCTGACATACATTTCATAAACTCCTAGATCCTACCCGACTGATCCCAGATGCCAAATTGACGATTTCAATTTTTCAAAACTTCGACAGGTCATATCTCATGAACGGTGGCTCGCAGCGCAAAAAGTGTAGAGACGTTTTTTGTAGAGAATTTTATTATCTAAAAACTAAGTTCCAGCAAGATTTTTTCGACAAAATCAAAGTTGGTTGGAAAAATTGGAAAATTCCAATTTTTCGACTTTTGACACCTCATATCTCATGAACGGTGGCTCGCAGCGTAAAAAGTGAAGAGACGTTTTTTGTAGAGAATTTTATTATCTAAAACTAAGTTTCAGCAAGATTTTATCGACAAAATCAAAGTTTATTGAAAAAATTGATAAATTCGAAATTTTCAATATCTGACATACATTTCATAAAGTCCTAGATCCGACCCGACTGATTCCAGATGCCAAATTGACGATTTCAATATTCCAAATCTTCGACAGGTCATATCTCATGAACGGTGGCTCGCAGCGCAAAAAGTGTAGAGACGTTTTTTGTAGAGAATTTTACTATCTAAAACTAAGTTCCACCAAGATTTTTCCGATAAAAATGAATTTTGACTGGGAAAAAGTCAAATTCGAATTTTTCGACTCTTTGACACTTCATATCTCATGAACGGTGGCTCGCAGCGAAAAAAGTGTAGAGACGTTTTTTGTAGAGAATTTCATTATCTAAAACTAAGTTCCAACAAGATTTTTTCGACAAAATCAAAGTTGGTTGGAAAAATTGGAAAATTCGAAATTTTCAATATCTGACATACATTTCATAAACTCCTAGATCCTACCCGACTGATCCCAGATGCCAAATTGACGATTTCAATTTTTCAAAATTTCGACAGGTTATATCTCATGAACGGTGGCTCGCAGCGAAAAAAGTGAAGAGACGTTTTTTGTAGAGAATTTTATTATCTAAAACTAAGTTTCAGCAAGATTTTATCGACAAAATCAAAGTTTATTGAAAAAATTGATAAATTCGAAATTTTCAATATCTGACATACATTTCATAAACTCCTAGATCCTAACCGACTGATCCCAGATGCCAAATTGACGATTTCAATTTTTCAAATTTCGACAGGTTATATCTCATGAACGGTGGCTCGCAGCGAAAAAAGTGTAGAGACGTTTTCTGTAGAGAATTTCATTATCTAAAACTAAGTTCCAGCAAGATTTTTTCGACAAAATCAAAATTTGTTGAAAAAATTGAAAAATTCGAAATTTTTAAATTCTGACATATATTACATAAAGTTCTAGGTCCGACCCGACTGATCCCAGATGCCAAATTGACGATTTCAATTTTTCAAAATTTCGACAGGTCACATCTCACGAACGGAGGCTCGCAGAGAAAAAAGTGTAGAGAAGTTTTTTTAGAGAATTTTATTATCTAAATCTAAGTTTCAGCAAGATTTTTACCACAAAATCAATTTTGACTGGAAAAAAGTGAAAATTCGAATTTTTTGACTCTTTGACACTTCATATCTCATGAACGGTGGCTCGCAGCGGAAAAAGTGTAGAGACGTTTTTTGTAGAGAATTTCATTATCTAAAACTAAGTTCCAGCAAGATTTTTCCGATAAAATGAATTTTGACTGGAAAAAAGTGAAAATTCCAATTTTTCGACTTTTTGACACCTCATATCTCATGAACGGTGGCTCGCAGCGTAAAAAGGTCAGAGACGTTTTTTGTAGAGAATTTTATTATCTAAAACTAAGTTCAAGCAAGATTTTTTCGACAAAATCAAAGTTTATTGAAGAAATTGAAAAATTCGAAATTTTCAATATCTGACATACATTTCATAAAGTCCTAGATCCGACTCGACTGATCCCAGATGCCAAATTGACGATTTCAATTTTTCAAAACTTCGACAGGTCATATCTCATGAACGAAGGCTCGCAGCGAAAAAAGTGTAGTGACGTATTTTGTAGAGAATTTTATTATCTAAATCTAAGTTCCAGCAAGATTTTTCCGATAAAATCAATTTTGACTGGAAAAAAGTGAAAATTCCGATTTTTCGACTCTATGACACTTCATATCTCATGAACGATGGCTCGCAGCGCAAAAAGTGTAGAGACGTTTTTTGTAGAGATTTTTATTATCTAAAACTAAGTTCCAGCAAGATTTATTCGACAAAATCAAAGTTGGTTAGGAAAATTGGAAAATTCGAAATTTTCAATATCTGACATACATTTCATAAACTCCTAGATCCTACCCGACTGATCCCAGATGCCAAATTGACGATTTCAATTTTTCAAAACTTCGACAGGTCATATCTCATGAACGGTGGCTCGCAGCGCAAAAAGTGTAGAGACGTTTTTTGTAGAGAATTTTATTATCTAAAACTAAGTTCCAGCAAGATTTTTTCGACAAAATCAAAGTTGGTTGGAAAAATTGGAAAATTCCAATTTTTCGACTTTTTGACACCTCATATCTCATGAACGGTGGCTCGCAGCGTAAAAAGTGAAGAGACGTTTTTTGTAGAGAATTTTATTATCTAAAACTAAGTTTCAGCAAGATTTTATCGACAAAATCAAAGTTTATTGAAAAAATTGATAAATTCGAAATTTTCAATATCTGACATACATTTCATAAAGTCCTAGATCCGACCCGACTGATTCCAGATGCCAAATTGACGATTTCAATATTCCAAATCTTCGACAGGTCATATCTCATGAACGGTGGCTCGCAGCGCAAAAAGTGTAGAGACGTTTTTTGTAGAGAATTTTACTATCTAAAACTAAGTTCCACCAAGATTTTTCCGATAAAATGAATTTTGACTGGGAAAAAGTCAAAATTCGAATTTTTCGACTCTTTGACACTTCATATCTCATGAACGGTGGCTCGCAGCGAAAAAAGTGTAGAGACGTTTTTTGTAGAGAATTTCATTATCTAAAACTAAGTTCCAACAAGATTTTTTCGACAAAATCAAAGTTGGTTGGAAAAATTGGAAAATTCGAAATTTTCAATATCTGACATACATTTCATAAACTCCTAGATCCTACCCGACTGATCCCAGATGCCAAATTGACGATTTCAATTTTTCAAAATTTCGACAGGTTATATCTCATGAACGGTGGCTCGCAGCGAAAAAAGTGTAGAAACGTTTTTTGTAGAGAATTTCATTATCTAAAACTAAGTTCCAGCAAGATTTTTTCGACAAAATCAAAATTTGTTGAAAAAATTGAAAAATTCGAAATTTTCAAATTCTGACATATATTACATAAAGTTCTAGGTCCGACCCGACTGATCCCAGATGCCAAATTGACGATTTCAGTTTTTCAAAATTTCGACAGGTCACATCTCACGAACGGAGGCTCGCAGAGAAAAAAGTGTAGAGAAGTTTTTTTTAGAGAATTTTATTATCTAAATCTAAGTTTCAGCAAGATTTTTTCGACAAAATCAATTTTGACTGGAAAAAAAGTGAAAATTCGAATTTTTTGACTCTTTGACACTTCATATCTCATGAACGATGGCTCGCAGCGCAAAAAGTGTAGAGACGTTTTTTGTAGAGAATTTTATTATCTATAACTAAGTTCCAGCAAGATTTTTTCGACAAATTCAAAGTTGGTTAGAAAATTGGGAAATTCGAAATTTTCAATATCTGACATACATTTCATAAACTCCTAGATCCTACCCGACTGATCCAGATGCCAAATTGACGATTTCAATTTTCAAACTTCGACAGGTCATATCTCATGAACGGTGGCTCGCAGCGCAAAAAGTGTAGAGACGTTTTTTGTAGAGAATTTTATTATCTAAAACTAAGTTCCAGCAAGATTTTTCCGATAAAATCAATTTTGACTGGGAAAAAGTCAAAATTCGAATTTTTCGACTCTTTGACACTTCATATCTCATGAACGGTGGCTCGATGCGAAAAAAGTGTAGAGACGTTTTTTGTAGAAAATTTCATTATCTAAAACTAAGTTCCAGCAAGATTTTTTCGACAAAATCAAAGTTGGTTGGAAAAATTGGAAAATTCGAAATTTTCAATATCTGACATACATTTCATAAACTCCTAGATCCTACCCGACTGATCCCAGATGCCAAATTGACGATTTCAATTTTTCAAAATTTCGACAGGTCATATCTCATGAACGATGGCTCGCAGCGCAAAAAGTGTAGAGACGTTTTTTGTAGAGAATTTTATTATCTAAAACTAAGTTCCAGCAAGATTTTTTCGACAAAATCAAAGTTGGTTAGAAAAATTGGAAAATTCGAAATTTTCAATATCTGACATACATTTCATAAACTCCTAGATCCTACCCGACTGATCCCAGATGCCAAATTGACGATTTCAATTTTTCAAAACTTCGACAGGTCATATCTCATGAACGGTGGCTCGCAGCGCAAAAAGTGTAGAGACGTTTTTTGGAGAGAATTTCATTATCTAAAACTAAGTTCCAGCAAGATTTTTCCGATAAAATGAATTTTGACTGGAAAAAAGTGAAAATTCCAATTTTTCGACTTTTTGACACCTCATATCTCATGAACGGTGGCTCGCAGCGTAAAAAGTGAAGAGACGTTTTTTGTAGAGAATTTTATTATCTAAAACTAAGTTTCAGCAAGATTTTTTCGACAAAATCAAAGTTTATTGAAAAAATTGATAAATTCGAAATTTTTCAATATCTGACATACATTTCATAAAGTCCTAGATCCGACCCGACTGATTCCAGATGCCAAATTGACGATTTCAATATTCCAAATCTTCGACAGGTCATATCTCATGAACGGTGGCTCGCAGCGCAAAAAGTGTAGAGACGTTTTTTGTAGAGAATTTTACTATCTAAAACTAAGTTCCAGCAAGATTTTTCCGATAAAATGAATTTTGACTGGGAAAAAGTCAAAATTCGAATTTTTCGACTCTTTGACACTTCATATCTCATGACCGGTGGCTCGCAGCGAAAAAGTGTAGAGACGTTTTTTGTAGAGAATTTCATTATCTAAAACTAAGTTCCAGCAAGATTTTTTCGACAAAATCAAAATTTGTTGAAAAAATTGAAAAATTCGAAATTTTCAAATTCTGACATATATTACATAAAGTTCTAGGTCCGACCCGACTGATCCCAGATGCCAAATTGACGATTTCAATTTTCAAAATTTCGACAGGTCACATCTCACGAACGGAGGCTCGCAGAGAAAAAAGTGTAGAAAAGTTTTTTTTAGAGAATTTTATTATCTAAATCTAAGTTTCAGCAAGATTTTTTCGACAAAATCAATTTTGACTGGAAAAAAGTGAAAATTCGAATTTTTTGACTCTTTGACACTTCATATCTCATGAACGGTGGCTCGCAGCGCAAAAAATGTAGAGACGTTTTTTGTAGAGAATTTCATTATCTAAAACTAAGTTCCAGCAAGATTTTTTCGACTAAATCAAAATTTGTTGAAAAAATTGAAAAATTCGAAATTTTCAAATTCTGACATATATTACATAAAGTTCTAGGTCCGACCCGACTGATCCCAGGTGCCAAATTGACGATTTCAATTTTTCAAAATTTCGACAGGTCACATCTCACGAACAGAGGCTCGCAGAGAAGAAAGTGTAGAGAAGTTTTTTTTAGAGAATTTTATTATCTAAATCTAAGTTTCAGCAAGATTTTTTCGACAAAATCAATTTTGAATGGAAAAAAGTGAAAATTCGAATTCTTCGACTCGTTGACACTTCATATCTCATGAACAGTGGCTCGCAGCGAAAAAAGTGTGGAGACGTTTTTTGTAGAGAATTTTATTGTCTAAATCTAAGTTTTTGCAAGATTTTTCCGATAAAATGAATTTTGACTGGAAAAAAGTGAAATTCCAATTTTTCGACTTTTTGACACCTCATATCTCATGAACGGTGGCTCGCAGCGTAAAAAGTGTAGAGACGTTTTTTGTAGAGAATTTTATTATCTAAAACTAAGTTCCAGCAAGATTTTTCGACAAAATCAAAGTTTATTGAAGAAATTGAAAAATTCGAAATTTTCAATATCTGACATATATTTCATAAAGTCCTAGATCCGACTCGACTGATCCCAGATGCCAAATTGACGATTTCAAATATTCCAAATCTTCGACAGGTCATATCTCATAAACGGTGGCTCGCAGCGCAAAAAGTGTAGAGACGTTTTTTGTAGAGAATTTCATTATCTAAAACTAAGTTCCAGCAAGATTTTTTCGACAAAATCAAAATTTGTTGAAAAAATTGAAAAATTCGAAATTTTCAAATTCTGACATATATTACATAAAGTTCTAGGTCCGACCCGACTGATCCCAGATGCCAAATTGACGATTTCATTTTTTCAAAATTTCGACAGGTCACAATCTCACGAACGGAGGCTCGCAGAGAAAAAAGTTGTAGAAAAGTTTTTTTTAGAGAATTTTATTATCTAAATCTAAGTTTCAGCAAGATTTTTTCTACAAAATCAATTTTGACTGGAAAAAAGTGAAAATTCGAATTTTTTGACTCTTTGACACTTCATATCTCATGAACGGTGGCTCGCGGCGAAAAAAGTGTAGAGACTTTTTTTGTAGAGAATTTCATTATCTAAAACTAGTTCCAGCAAGATTTTTCCGATAAAATGAATTTTGACTGGAAAAAAGTGAAATTCCAATTTTTCGACTTTTTGACACCTCATATCTCATGAACGGTGGCTTGCAGCGTAAAAAGTGTAGAGACGTTTTTTGTAGAGAATTTTATTATCTAAAACTAAGTTTCAGCAAGATTTTTCGACAAAATCAAAGTTTATTGAAAAAATTGATAAATTCGAAATTTTCAATATCTGACATACATTTCATAAACTCCTAGATCCTACCCGACTGATCCCAGATGCCAAATTGACGATTTCAATTTTTCAAATTTCGACAGGTTATATCTCATGAACGGTGGCTCGCCGCGAAAAAAGTGTAGAGACGTTTTTTGTAGAGAATTTCATTATCTAAAACTAAGTTCCAGCAAGATTTTTTCGACAAAATCATAATTTGTTGAAAAAATTGAAAAATTCGAAATTTTCAAATTCTGACATATATTACATAAAGATCTAGGTCCGACCCGACTGATCCCAGATGCCAAATTGACGATTTCAATTTTTCAAAATTTCGACAGGTCACATCTCACGAACGGAGGCTCGCAGAGAAAAAAAGTGTTGAGAAGTTTTTTTTAGAGAATTTTATTATCTAAATCTAAGTTTCAGCAAGATTTTTTTCGACAAAATCAATTTTGACTGAAAAAAAGTGAAAAATTCGAATTTTTTGACTCTTTGACACTTCATATCTCATGAACGGTGGCTCGCAGCGAAAAAGTGTAGAGACGTTTTTTGTAGAGAATTTCATTATCTAAAACTAAGTTCCAGCAAGATTTTTCCGATAAAATGAATTTTGACTGGAAAAAAGTGAAAATTCAAATTTTTTGACTCTTTGACACTTCATATCTCATGAACGGTAGCTCGCAGCGCAAAAAATGTAGAGACATTTTTTGTAGAGAATTTTATTATCTAAAACTAAGTTCCAGCAAGATTTTTTCGACAAAATCAAAGTTGGTTGGAAAAATTGGAAAATTCGAAATTTCCAAATCCTGAAATACATTTCATGAAGTCCTAGATCCGACCCGACTGATCCCAGATGCCAAATTGACGATTTCAATTTTTCAAAACTTCGACAGGTCATATCTCACGAACGGAGGCTCGCAGAGAAAAAAGTAAAGAAAAGTTTTTTTTAGAGAATTTTATTATCTAAATCTAAGTTTCAGCAAGATTTTTTCGACAAAATCAATTTGACTGGAAAAAAGTGAAAATTCGAATTTTTTGACTCTTTGACACTTCATATCTCATGAACGGTGGCTCGCAGCGCAAAAAATGTAGAGACGTTTTTTGTAGAGAATTTCATTATCTAAAACTAAGTTCCAGCAAGGTTTTTTCGACAAAATCAAAATTTGTTGAAAAAATTGAAAAATTCGAAATTTTCAAATTCTGACATATATTACATAAAGTTCTAGGTCCGACCCGACTGATCCCAGGTGCCAAATTGACGATTTCAATTTTTCAAAATTTCGACAGGTTATATCTCATGAACGGTGGCTCGCAGCGAAAAAGTGTAGAGAAACGTTTTTTGTAGAGAATTTCATTATCTAAAACTAAGTTCCAGCAAGATTTTTTCGACAAAATCAAAATTTGTTGAAAAAATTGAAAAATTCGAAATTTTCAAATTCTGACATATATTACATAAAGTTCTAGGTCCGACCCGACTGATCCCAGATGCCAAATTGACGATTTCAGTTTTTCAAATTTCGACAGGTCACATCTCACGAACGGAGGCTCGCAGAGAAAAAAGTGTAGAGAGAAGTTTTTTTTAGAGAATTTTATTATCTAAATCTAAGTTTCAGCAAGATTTTTTCGACAAAATCAATTTTGACTGGAAAAAAGTGGAAAATCGAATTTTTTGACTCTTTGACACTTCATATCTCATGAACGATGGCTCGCAGCGCAAAAAGTGTAGAGACGTTTTTTGTAGAGAATTTTATTATCTATAACTAAGTTCCAGCAAGATTTTTTCGACAAATTCAAAGTTGGTTAGAAAAATTGGGAAATTCGAAATTTTCAATATCTGACATATATTACATAAAGTTCTAGGTCCGACCCGACTGATCCCAGGTGCCAAATTGACGATTTCAATTTTTCATAATTTCGACAGGTCCACATCTCACGAACAGAGGCTCGCAGAGAAGAAAGTGTAGAGAAGTTTTTTTTAGAGAATTTTATTATCTAAATCTAAGTTTCAGCAAGATTTTTTCGACAAAATCAATTTTGAATGGAAAAAAGTGAAAATTCGAATTCTTCGACTCGTTGACACTTCATATCTCATGAACAGTGGCTCGCAGCGAAAAAAAGTGTGGAGACGTTTTTTGTAGAGAATTTTATTGTCTAAATCTAAGTTTTTGCAAGATTTTTCCGATAAAATGAATTTTGACTGGAAAAAAGTGAAAATTCCAATTTTTCGACTTTTTGACACCTCATATCTCATGAACGGTGGCTCGCAGCGTAAAAAGTGTGGAGACGTTTTTTGTAGAGAATTTTATTATCTAAAACTAAGTTCCAGCAAGATTTTTTCGACAAAATCAAAGTTTATTGAAAAAATTGAAAAATTCGAAATTTTCAATATCTGACATACATTTCATAAACTCCTAGATCCTATCCGACTGATCCCAGATGCCAAATTGACGATTTCAATTTTTCAAAATTTCGACAGGTTATATCTCATGAACGGTGGCTCGCAGCGAAAAAAGTGTAGAAACGTTTTTGTAGAGAATTTCATTATCTAAAACTAAGTTCCAGCAAGATTTTTTTCGACAAAATCAAAATTTGTTGAAAAATTGAAAAATTCGAAATTTTCAAATTCTGACATATATTACATAAAGTTCTAGGTCCGACCCGACTGATCCCAGATGCCAAATTGACGATTTCAGTTTTTCAAAATTTCGACAGGTCACATCTCACGAACGGAGGCTCGCAGAGAAAAAAGTGTAGAGAAGTTTTTTTAGAGAATTTTATTATCTAAATATAAGTTTCAGCAAGATTTTTTCGACAAAATCAATTTTGACTGGAAAAAAGTGAAAATTCGAATTTTTTGACTCTTTGACACTTCATATCTCATGAACGATGGCTCGCAGCGCAAAAAGTGTGGAGACGTTATTTTGTAGAGAATTTTATTATCTATAACTAAGTTCCAGCAAGATTTTTCCGATAAAATGAATTTTGACTGGAAAAAAGTTGAAAATTCCAATTTTTCGACTTTTTGACACCTCATATCTCATGAACGGTGGCTTGCAGCGTAAAAAGTGTAGAGACGTTTTTTGTAGAGAATTTTATTATCTAAAACTAAGTTTCAGCAAGATTTTTTCGACAAAATCAAAGTTTATTGAAAAAATTGATAAATTCGAAATTTTCAATATCTGACATACATTTCATAAACTCCTAGATCCTACCCGACTGATCCCAGATGCCAAATTGACGATTTCAATTTTTCAAAATTTCGACAGGTTATATCTCATGAACGGTGGCTCGCAGCGAAAAAAGTGTAGAGACGTTTTTTGTAGAGAATTTCATTATCTAAAACTAAGTTCCAGCAAGATTTTTTTCGACAAAATCATAATTTGTTGAAAAAATTGAAAAATTCGAAATTTTCAAATTCTGACATATATTACATAAAGTTCTAGGTCCGACCCGACTGATCCCAGATGCCAAATATGACGATTTCAATTTTTCAAAATTTCGACAGGTCACATCTCACGAACGGAGGCTCGCAGAGAAAAAAGTGTTGAGAAGTTTTTTTTAGAGAATTTTATTATCTAAATCTAAGTTTCAGCAAGATTTTTTCGACAAAATCAATTTTGACTGAAAAAAAGTGAAAATTCGAATTTTTTGACTCTTTGACACTTCATATCTCATGAACGGTGGCTCGCAGCGAAAAAAGTGTAGAGACGTTTTTTGTAGAGAATTTCATTATCTAAAACTAAGTTTCAGCAAGATTTTTCCGATAAAATGAATTTTGACTGGAAAAAAGTGAAAATTCCAATTTTTCGACTGACACCTCATATCTCATGAACGGTGGCTTGCAGCGTAAAAAGTGTAGAGACGTTTTTTGTAGAGAATTTTATTATCTAAAACTAAGTTTCAGCAAGATTTTTTCGACAAAATCAAAGTTTATTGAAAAAATTGATAAATTCGAAATTTTCAATATCTGACATACATTTCATAAACTCCTAGATCCTACCCGACTGATCCCAGATGCCAAATTGACGATTTCAATTTTTCAAAATTTCGACAGGTTATATCTCATGAACGGTGGCTCGCAGCGAAAAAAGTGTAGAGACGTTTTTTGTAGAGAATTTCATTATCTAAAACTAAGTTCCAGCAAGATTTTTTCGACAAAATCATAATTTGTTGAAAAAATTGAAAAATTCGAAATTTTCAAATTCTGACATATATTACATAAAGTTCTAGGTCCGACCCGACTGATCCCAGATGCCAAATTGACGATTTCAATTTTTCAAAATTTCGACAGGTCACATCTCACGAACGGAGGCTCGCAGAGAAAAAAGTGTTGAGAAGTTTTTTTTAGAGAATTTTATTATCTAAATCTAAGTTTCAGCAAGATTTTTTCGACAAAATCAATTTTGACTGAAAAAAAGTGAAAATTCGAATTTTTTGACTCTTTGACACTTCATATCTCATGAACGGTGGCTCGCAGCGAAAAAAGTGTAGAGACGTTTTTTGTAGAGAATTTCATTATCTAAAACTAAGTTCCAGCAAGATTTTTCCGATAAAATGAATTTTGACTGGAAAAAAGTGAAAATTCCAATTTTTCGACTTTTTGACACCTCATATCTCATGAACGGTGGCTCGCAGCGTAAAAAGTGTGGAGACGTTTTTTGTAGAGAATTTTATTATCTAAAACTAAGTTCCAGCAAGATTTTTTCGACAAAATCAAAGTTTATTGAAAAAATTGAAAAATTCGAAATTTTCAATATCTGACATACATTTCATAAACTCCTAGATCCTACCCGACTGATCCCAGATGCCAAATTGACGATTTCAATTTTTCAAAATTTCGACAGGTTATATCTCATGAACGGTGGCTCGCAGCGAAAAAAGTGTAGAAACGTTTTTTGTAGAGAATTTCATTATCTAAAACTAAGTTCCAGCAAGATTTTTTCGACAAAATCAAAATTTGTTGAAAAAATTGAAAAATTCGAAATTTTCAAATTCTGACATATATTACATAAAGTTCTAGGTCCGACCCGACTGATCCCAGATGCCAAATTGACGATTTCAGTTTTTCAAAATTTCGACAGGTCACATCTCACGAACGGAGGCTCGCAGAGAAAAAAGTGTAGAGAAGTTTTTTTTAGAGAATTTTATTATCTAAATATAAGTTTCAGCAAGATTTTTTCGACAAAATCAATTTTGACTGGAAAAAAGTGAAAATTCGAATTTTTTGACTCTTTGACACTTCATATCTCATGAACGATGGCTCGCAGCGCAAAAAGTGTGGAGACGTTTTTTGTAGAGAATTTTATTATCTATAACTAAGTTCCAGCAAGATTTTTCCGATAAAATGAATTTTGACTGGAAAAAAGTGAAAATTCCAATTTTTCGACTTTTTGACACCTCATATCTCATGAACGGTGGCTTGCAGCGTAAAAAGTGTAGAGACGTTTTTTGTAGAGAATTTTATTATCTAAAACTAAGTTTCAGCAAGATTTTTTCGACAAAATCAAAGTTTATTGAAAAAATTGATAAATTCGAAATTTTCAATATCTGACATACATTTCATAAACTCCTAGATCCTACCCGACTGATCCCAGATGCCAAATTGACGATTTCAATTTTTCAAAATTTCGACAGGTTATATCTCATGAACGGTGGCTCGCAGCGAAAAAAGTGTAGAGACGTTTTTTGTAGAGAATTTCATTATCTAAAACTAAGTTCCAGCAAGATTTTTTCGACAAAATCATAATTTGTTGAAAAAATTGAAAAATTCGAAATTTTCAAATTCTGACATATATTACATAAAGTTCTAGGTCCGACCCGACTGATCCCAGATGCCAAATTGACGATTTCAATTTTTCAAAATTTCGACAGGTCACATCTCACGAACGGAGGCTCGCAGAGAAAAAAGTGTTGAGAAGTTTTTTTTAGAGAATTTTATTATCTAAATCTAAGTTTCAGCAAGATTTTTTCGACAAAATCAATTTTGACTGAAAAAAAGTGAAAATTCGAATTTTTTGACTCTTTGACACTTCATATCTCATGAACGGTGGCTCGCAGCGAAAAAAGTGTAGAGACGTTTTTTGTAGAGAATTTCATTATCTAAAACTAAGTTTCAGCAAGATTTTTCCGATAAAATGAATTTTGACTGGAAAAAAGTGAAAATTCCAATTTTTCGACTTTTTGACACCTCATATCTCATGAACGGTGGCTCGCAGCGTAAAAAGTGTAGAGACGTTTTTTGTAGAGAATTTTATTATCTAAAACTAAGTTCCAGCAAGATTTTTTCGACAAAATCAAAGTTTATTGAAAAAATTGAAAAATTCGAAATTTTCAATATCTGACATACATTTCATAAAGTCCTAGATCCGACCCGACTGATTCCAGATGCCAAATTGACGATTTCAATTTTCCAAATCTTCGACAGGTCATATCTCATGAACGGTGGCTCGCAGCGCAAAAAGTGTAGAGACGTTTTTTGTAGAGAATTTTATTATCTAAAACTAAGTTCCAGCAAGATTTTTTCGACAAAATCAAAACCGGTTAAAAAAATTGGAAAATTCGAAATTTTCAATATCCGACATACATTTCATAAACTCCTAGATCCTACCCGAATGATCCCAGATGACAAATTGACGATTTCAATTTTTCAAAATTTCGACAGGTCATATCTCATGAACGGTGGCTCGCAGCGAAAAAAGTGTAGAGACGTTTTTTGTAGAGAATTTTATTATCTAAAACTAAGTTCCAGCAAGATTTTTCCGATAAAATGAATTTTGACTGGAAAAAAGTGAAAATTCCAATTTTTCGACTTTTTGACACCTCATATCTCATGAACGGTGGCTCGCAGCGTAAAAAGTGTAGAGACGTTTTTTGTAGAGAATTTTATTATCTAAAACTAAGTTCCAGCAAGATTTTTTCGACAAAATCAAAGTTTATTGAAAAAATTGAAAAATTCGAAATTTTCAATATCTGACATACATTTCATAAAGTCCTAGATCCGACCCGACTGATTCCAGATGCCAAATTGACGATTTCAATTTTCCAAATCTTCGACAGGTCATATCTCATGAACGGTGGCTCGCAGCGCAAAAAGTGTAGAGACGTTTTTTGTAGAGAATTTTATTATCTAAATCTAAGTTTCAGCAAGATTTTTTCGACAAAATCAATTTTGAATGGAAAAAAGTGAAAATTCGAATTCTTCGACTCGTTGACACTTCATATCTCATGAACAGTGGCTCGCAGCGAAAAAAGTGTGGAGACGTTTTTTGTAGAGAATTTTATTGTCTAAATCTAAGTTTTTGCAAGATTTTTCCGATAAAATGAATTTTGACTGGAAAAAAGTGAAAATTCCAATTTTTCGACTTTTTGACACCTCATATCTCATGAACGGTGGCTCGCAGCGTAAAAAGTGTAGAGACGTTTTTTGTAGAGAATTTTATTATCTAAAACTAAGTTCCAGCAAGATTTTTTCGACAAAATCAAAGTTTATTGAAGAAATTGAAAAATTCGAAATTTTCAATATCTGACATACATTTCATAAACTCCTAGATCCTACCCGACTGATCCCAGATGCCAAATTGACGATTTCAATTTTTCAAAACTTCGACAGGTCATATCTCATGAACGGTGGCTCGCAGCGCAAAAAGTGTAGAGACGTTTTTTGTAGAGAATTTTACTATCTAAAACTAAGTTCCAGCAAGATTTTTCCGATAAAATCAATTTTGACTGGGAAAAAGTCAAAATTCGAATTTTTCGACTCTTTGACACTTCATATCTCATGAACGGTGGCTCGCAGCGAAAAAAGTGTAGAGACGTTTTTTGTAGAGAATTTCATTATCTAAAACTAAGTTCCAGCAAGATTTTTTCGACAAAATCAAAGTTGGTTGGAAAAATTGGAAAATTCGAAATTTTCAATATCTGACATACATTTCATAAACTCCTAGATCCTACCCGACTGATCCCAGATGCCAAATTGACGATTTCAATTTTTCAAAATTTCGACAGGTTATATCTCATGAACGGTGGCTCGCAGCGAAAAAAGTGTAGAAACGTTTTTTGTAGAGAATTTCATTATCTAAAACTAAGTTCCAGCAAGATTTTTTCGACAAAATCAAAATTTGTTGAAAAAATTGAAAAATTCGAAATTTTCAAATTCTGACATATATTACATAAAGTTCTAGGTCCGACCCGACTGATCCCAGATGCCAAATTGACGATTTCAGTTTTTCAAAATTTCGACAGGTCACATCTCACGAACGGAGGCTCGCAGAGAAAAAAGTGTAGAGAAGTTTTTTTTAGAGAATTTTATTATCTAAATCTAAGTTTCAGCAAGATTTTTTCGACAAAATCAATTTTGACTGGAAAAAAGTGAATATTCGAATTTTTTGACTCTTTGACACTTCATATCTCATGAACGATGGCTCGCAGCGCACAAAGTGTAGAGACGTTTTTTGTAGAGAATTTTATTATCTATAACTAAGTTCCAGCAAGATTTTTCCGATAAAATGAATTTTGACTGGAAAAAAGTGAAAATTCCAATTTTTCGACTATTTGACACCTCATATCTCATGAACGGTGGCTTGCAGCGTAAAAAGTGTAGAGACGTTTTTTGTAGAGAATTTTATTATCTAAAACTAAGTTTCAGCAAGATTTTTTCGACAAAATCAATTTTGAATGGAAAAAAGTGAAAATTCGAATTCTTCGACTCGTTGACACTTCATATCTCATGAACAGTGGCTCGCAGCGAAAAAAGTGTGGAGACGTTTTTTGTAGAGAATTTTATTGTCTAAATCTAAGTTTTTGCAAGATTTTTCCGATAAAATGAATTTTGACTGGAAAAAAGTGAAAATTCCAATTTTTCGACTTTTTGACACCTCATATCTCATGAACGGTGGCTCGCAGCGTAAAAAGTGTAGAGACGTTTTTTGTAGAGAATTTTATTATCTAAAACTAAGTTCCAGCAAGATTTTTTCGACAAAATCAAAGTTTATTGAAGAAATTGAAAAATTCGAAATTTTCAATATCTGACATACATTTCATAAACTCCTAGATCCTACCCGACTGATCCCAGATGCCAAATTGACGATTTCAATTTTTCAAAACTTCGACAGGTCATATCTCATGAACGGTGGCTCGCAGCGCAAAAAGTGTAGAGACGTTTTTTGTAGAGAATTTTACTATCTAAAACTAAGTTTCAGCAAGATTTTTCCGATAAAATCAATTTTGACTGGGAAAAAGTCAAAATTCGAATTTTTCGACTCTTTGACACTTCATATCTCATGAACGGTGGCTCGCAGCGAAAAAAGTGTAGAGACGTTTTTTGTAGAGAATTTCATTATCTAAAACTAAGTTCCAGCAAGATTTTTTCGACAAAATCAAAGTTGGTTGGAAAAATTGGAAAATTCGAAATTTTCAATATCTGACATACATTTCATAAACTCCTAGATCCTACCCGACTGATCCCAGATGCCAAATTGACGATTTCAATTTTTCAAAATTTCGACAGGGTTATATCTCATGAACGGTGGCTCGCAGCGAAAAAAGTGTAGAAACGTTTTTTGTAGAGAATTTCATTATCTAAAACTAAGTTCCAGCAAGATTTTTTCGACAAAATCAAAATTTGTTGAAAAAATTGAAAAATTCGAAATTTTCAAATTCTGACATATATTACATAAAGTTCTAGGTCCGACCCGACTGATCC
Organism: Microctonus brassicae; assembly: GCA_918226075.1. NCBI lineage: Eukaryota > Metazoa > Arthropoda > Insecta > Hymenoptera > Braconidae > Microctonus > Microctonus brassicae. Next base: position 1,373,036 of record OW445483.1, read on the forward strand.
CAGATGCCAAATTGACGATTTCAGTTTTTCAAAATTTCGACAGGTCACATCTCACGAACGGAGGCTCGCAGAGAAAAAAGTGTAGAGAAGTTTTTTTTAGAGAATTTTATTATCTAAATCTAAGTTTCAGCAAGATTTTTTCGACAAAATCAATTTTGACTGGAAAAAAGTGAAAATTCGAATTTTTTGACTCTTTGACACTTCATATCTCATGAACGATGGCTCGCAGCGCAAAAAGTGTAGAGACGTTTTTTGTAGAGAATTTTATTATCTATAACTAAGTTCCAGCAAGATTTTTCCGATAAAATGAATTTTGACTGGAAAAAAGTGAAAATTCCAATTTTTCGACTATTTGACACCTCATATCTCATGAACGGTGGCTTGCAGCGTAAAAAGTGTAGAGACGTTTTTTGTAGAGAATTTTATTATCTAAAACTAAGTTTCAGCAAGATTTTTTCGACAAAATCAAAGTTTATTGAAAAAATTGATAAATTCGAAATTTTCAATATCTGACATACATTTCATAAACTCCTAGATCCTACCCGACTGATCCCAGATGCCAAATTGACGATTTCAATTTTTCAAAATTTCGACAGGTTATATCTCATGAACGGTGGCTCGCAGCGAAAAAAGTGTAGAGACGTTTTTTGTAGAGAATTTCATTATCTAAAACTAAGTTCCAGCAAGATTTTTTCGACAAAATCATAATTTGTTGAAAAAATTGAAAAATTCGAAATTTTCAAATTCTGACATATATTACATAAAGTTCTAGGTCCGACCCGACTGATCCCAGATGCCAAATTGACGATTTCAATTTTTCAAAATTTCGACAGGTCACATCTCACGAACGGAGGCTCGCAGAGAAAAAAGTGTTGAGAAGTTTTTTTTAGAGAATTTTATTATCTAAATCTAAGTTTCAGCAAGATTTTTTCGACAAAATCAATTTTGACTGAAAAAAAAGTGAAAATTCGAATTTTTGACTCTTTGACACTTCATATCTCATGAACGGTGGCTCGCAGCGAAAAAAGTGTGGTGACGTATTTTGTAGAGAATTTTATTATCTAAAACTAAGTTCCAGCAAGATTTTTCCGATAAAATGAATTTTGACTGGAAAAAAGTGAAAATTCCAATTTTTCGACTTTTTGACACCTCATATCTCATGAACGGTGGCTCGCAGCGTAAAAAGTGTAGAGACGTTTTTTGTAGGAGAATTTTATTATCTAAAACTAAGTTCCAGCAAGATTTTTTCGACAAAATCAAAGTTTATTGAAAAAATTGCAAAATTCGAAATTTTCAATATCTGACATACATTTCATAAAGTCCTAGATCCGACCCGACTGATTCCAGATGCCAAATTGACGATTTCAATTTTCCAAATCTTCGACAGGTCATATCTCATGAACGGTGGCTCGCAGCGTAAAAAAGTGTAGAGACGTTTTTTGTAGAGAATTTTATTATCTAAAAACTAAGTTCCAGCAAGATTTTTTCGACAAAATCAAAGTTTATTGAAAAAATTGAAAAATTCGAAATTTTCAATATCTGATATACATTTCATAAAGTCCTAGATCCGACCCGACTGATTCCAGATGCCAAATTGACGATTTCAATTTTCCAAATCTTCGACAGGTCATATCTCATGAACGGTGGCTCGCAGCGCAAAAAGTGTAGAGACGTTTTTTGTAGAGAATTTTATTATCTAAATCTAAGTTTCAGCAAGATTTTTTCGACAAAATCAATTTTGAATGGAAAAAAGTGAAAATTCGAATTCTTCGACTCGTTGACACTTCATATCTCATGAACAGTGGCTCGCAGCGAAAAAAGTGTGGAGACGTTTTTTGTAGAGAATTTTATTGTCTAAATCTAAGTTTTTGCAAGATTTTTCCGATAAAATGAATTTTGACTGGAAAAAAGTGAAAATTCCAATTTTTCGACTTTTTGACACCTCATATCTCATGAACGGTGGCTCGCAGCGTAAAAAGTGTAGAGACGTTTTTTGTAGAGAATTTTATTATCTAAAACTAAGTTCCAGCAAGATTTTTCGACAAAATCAAAGTTTATTGAAGCAAATTGAAAAATTCGAAATTTTCAATATCTGACATACATTTCATAAACTCCTAGATCCTACCCGACTGATCCCAGATGCCAAATTGACGATTTCAATTTTTCAAAACTTCGACAGGTCATATCTCATGAACGGTGGCTCGCAGCGCAAAAAGTGTAGAGACGTTTTTTGTAGAGAATTTTACTATCTAAAACTAAGTTCCAGCAAGATTTTTCCGATAAAATCAATTTTGACTGGGAAAAAGTCAAAATTCGAATTTTTCGACTCTTTGACACTTCATATCTCATGAACGGTGGCTCGCAGCGAAAAAAGTGTAGAGACGTTTTTTGTAGAGAATTTCATTATCTAAAACTAAGTTCCAGCAAGATTTTTTCGACAAAATCAAAGTTGGTTGGAAAAATTGGAAAATTCGAAATTTTCAAATTCTGACATATATTACATAAAGTTCTAGGTCCGACCCGACTGATCCCAGATGCCAAATTGACGATTTCAATTTTTCAAAATTTCGACAGGTCACATCTCACGAACGGAGGCTCGCAGAGAAAAAAGTGTAGAGAAGTTTTTTTTAGAGAATTTTATTATCTAAATCTAAGTTTCAGCAAGATTTTTTCGACAAAATCAATTTTGACTGGAAAAAAGTGAAAATTCGAATTTTTTGACTCTTTGACACTTCATATCTCATGAACGGTGGCTCGCAGCGAAAAAAGTGTAGAGACGTATTTTGTAGAGAATTTTATTATCTAAAACTAAGTTCCAGCAAGATTTTTTCGACAAAATCAAAGTTTATTGAAGAAATTGAAAAATTCGAAATTTTCAATATCTGACATACATTTCATAAAGTCCTAGATCCGACTCGACTGATCCCAGATGCCAAATTGACGATTTCAATTTTTCAAAACTTCGACAGGGTCATATCTCATGAACGAAGGCTCGCAGCGAAAAAAGTGTGGTGACGTATTTTGTAGAGAATTTTATTATCTAAATCTAAGTTCCAGCAAGATTTTTTCGACAAAATCAATTTTGACTGGAAAAAGTGAAAATTCGAATTTTTTGACTCTTTGACACTTCATATCTCATGAACGGTGGCTCGCAGCGAAAAAAGTGTAGAGACGTATTTTGTAGAGAATTTTATTATCTAAAACTAAGTTTCAGCAAGATTTTTTCGACAAAATCAAAGTTTATTGAAAAAATTGATAAATTCGAAATTTTCAATATCTGACATACATTTCATAAAGTCCTAGATCCGACCCGACTGATTCCAGATGCCAAATTGACGATTTCAATATTCCAAATCTTCGACAGGTCATATCTCATGAACGGTGGCTCGCAGCGCAAAAAGTGTAGAGACGTTTTTTGTAGAGAATTTTATTATCTAAAAACTAAGTTCCAGCAAGATTTTTTCGACAAAATCAAAGTTTATTGAAGAAATTGAAAAATTCGAAATTTTCAATATCTGACATACATTTCATAAAGTCCTAGATCCGACTCGACTGATCCCAGATGCCAAATTGACGATTTCAATTTTTCAAAACTTCGACAGGTCATATCTCATGAACGAAGGCTCGCAGCGAAAAAAGTGTGGTGACGTATTTTGTAGAGAATTTTATTATCTAAATCTAAGTTCCAGCAAGATTTTTCCGATAAAATCAATTTTGACTGGAAAAAAGTGAAAATTCCGATTTTTCGACTCTATGACACTTCATATCTCATGAACGATGGCTCGCAGCGCAAAAAGTGTAGAGACGTTTTTTGTAGAAAATTTTATTATCTATAACTAAGTTCCAGCAAGATTTTTTCGACAAAATCAATTTTGAATGGAAAAAAGTGAAAATTCGAATTCTTCGACTCGTTGACACTTCATATCTCATGAACAGTGGCTCGCAGCGAAAAAAGTGTAGAGACGTTTTTTGTAGAGAATTTCATTATCTAAAACTAAGTTCCAGCAAGATTTTTTCGACAAAATCAAAGTTGGTTGGAAAAATTGGAAAATTCGAAATTTTCAATATCTGACATACATTTCATAAACTCCTAGATCCTACCCGACTGATCCCAGATGCCAAATTGACGATTTCAATTTTTCAAAACTTCGACAGGTCATATCTCATGAACGGTGGCTCGCAGCGCAAGAAAGTGTAGAGACGTTTTTTGTAGAGAATTTTACTATCTAAAACTAAGTTTCAGCAAGATTTTTCCGATAAAATCAATTTTGACTGGGAAAAAGTCAAAATTCGAATTTTTCGACTCTTTGACACTTCATATCTCATGAACGGTGGCTCGCAGCGAAAAAAGTGTAGAGACGTTTTTTGTAGAGAATTTCATTATCTAAAACTAAGTTCCAGCAAGATTTTTTCGACAAAATCAAAGTTGGTTGGAAAAATTGGAAAATTCGAAATTTTCAATATCTGACATACATTTCATAAACTCCTAGATCCTACCCGACTGATCCCAGATGCCAAATTGACGATTTCAATTTTTCAAAATTTCGACAGGTTATATCTCATGAACGGTGGCTCGCAGCGAAAAAAGTGTAGAAACGTTTTTTGTAGAGAATTTCATTATCTAAAACTAAGTTCCAGCAAGATTTTTTCGACAAAATCAAAATTTGTTGAAAAAATTGAAAAATTCGAAATTTTCAAATTCTGACATATATTACATAAAGTTCTAGGTCCGACCCGACTGATCCAGATGCCAAATTGACGATTTCAGTTTTTCAAAATTTCGACAGGTCACATCTCACGAACGGAGGCTCGCAGAGAAAAAAGTGTAGAGAAGTTTTTTTTAGAGAATTTTATTATCTAAATCTAAGTTTCAGCAAGATTTTTTCGACAAAATCAATTTTGACTGGAAAAAAGTGAAAATTCGAATTTTTTGACTCTTTGACACTTCATATCTCATGAACGATGGCTCGCAGCGCAAAAAGTGTAGAGACGTTTTTTGTAGAGAATTTTATTATCTATAACTAAGTTCCAGCAAGATTTTTCCGATAAAATGAATTTTGACTGGAAAAAAGTGAAAATTCCAATTTTTCGACTATTTGACACCTCATATCTCATGAACGGTGGCTTGCAGCGTAAAAAGTGTAGAGACGTTTTTTGTAGAGAATTTTTATTATCTAAAACTAAGTTTCAGCAAGATTTTTTCGACAAAATCAAAGTTTATTGAAAAAATTGATAAATTCGAAATTTTCAATATCTGACATACATTTCATAAACTCCTAGATCCTACCCGACTGATCCCAGATGCCAAATTGACGATTTCAATTTTTCAAAATTTCGACAGGTTATATCTCATGAACGGTGGCTCGCAGCGAAAAAAGTGTAGAGACGTTTTTTGTAGAGAATTTCATTATCTAAAACTAAGTTCCAGCAAGATTTTTTCGACAAAATCATAATTTGTTGAAAAAATTGAAAAATTCGAAATTTTCAAATTCTGACATATATTACATAAAGTTCTAGGTCCGACCCGACTGATCCCAGATGCCAAATTGACGATTTCAATTTTTCAAAATTTCGACAGGTCACATCTCACGAACGGAGGCTCGCAGAGAAAAAAAGTGTTGAGAAGTTTTTTTTAGAGAATTTTATTATCTAAATCTAAGTTTCAGCAAGATTTTTTCGACAAAATCAATTTTGACTGAAAAAAAGTGAAAATTCGAATTTTTTGACTCTTTGACACTTCATATCTCATGAACGGTGGCTCGCAGCGAAAAAAGTGTGGTGACGTATTTTGTAGAGAATTTTATTATCTAAAACTAAGTTCCAGCAAGATTTTTCCGATAAAATGAATTTTGACTGGAAAAAAGTGAAAATTCCAATTTTTCGACTTTTTGACACCTCAGTATCTCATGAACGGTGGCTCGCAGCGTAAAAAGTGTAGAGACGTTTTTTGTAGAGAATTTTATTATCTAAAACTAAGTTCCAGCAAGATTTTTTCGACAAAATCAAAGTTTATTGAAAAAATTGCAAAATTCGAAATTTTCAATATCTGACATACATTTCATAAAGTCCTAGATCCGACCCGACTGATTCCAGATGCCAAATTGACGATTTCAATTTTCCAAATCTTCGACAGGTCATATCTCATGAACGGTGGCTCGCAGCGTAAAAAGTGTAGAGACGTTTTTTGTAGAGAATTTTATTATCTAAAACTAAGTTCCAGCAAGATTTTTTCGACAAAATCAAAGTTTATTGAAAAAATTGAAAAATTCGAAATTTTCAATATCTGATATACATTTCATAAAGTCCTAGATCCGACCCGACTGATTCCAGATGCCAAATTGACGATTTCAATTTTCCAAATCTTCGACAGGTCATATCTCATGAACGGTGGCTCGCAGCGCAAAAAGTGTAGAGACGTTTTTTGTAGAGAATTTTATTATCTAAATCTAAGTTTCAGCAAGATTTTTTCGACAAAATCAATTTTGAATGGAAAAAAGTGAAAATTCGAATTCTTCGACTCGTTGACACTTCATATCTCATGAACAGTGGCTCGCAGCGAAAAAAGTGTGGAGACGTTTTTTGTAGAGAATTTTATTGTCTAAATCTAAGTTTTTGCAAGATTTTTCCGATAAAATGAATTTTGACTGGAAAAAAGTGAAAATTCCAATTTTTCGACTTTTTGACACCTCATATCTCATGAACGGTGGCTCGCAGCGTAAAAAGTGTAGAGACGTTTTTTGTAGAGAATTTTATTATCTAAAACTAAGTTCCAGCAAGATTTTTTCGACAAAATCAAAGTTTATTGAAGAAATTGAAAAATTCGAAATTTTCAATATCTGACATACATTTCATAAACTCCTAGATCCTACCCGACTGATCCCAGATGCCAAATTGACGATTTCAATTTTTCAAAACTTCGACAGGTCATATCTCATGAACGGTGGCTCGCAGCGCAAAAAGTGTAGAGACGTTTTTTGTAGAGAATTTTACTATCTAAAACTAAGTTCCAGCAAGATTTTTCCGATAAAATCAATTTTGACTGGGAAAAAGTCAAAATTCGAATTTTTCGACTCTTTGACACTTCATATCTCATGAACGGTGGCTCGCAGCGAAAAAAGTGTAGAGACGTTTTTTGTAGAGAATTTCATTATCTAAAACTAAGTTCCAGCAAGATTTTTTCGACAAAATCAAAGTTGGTACGAAAAATTGGAAAAATTCGAAATTTTCAAATTCTGACATATATTACATAAAGTTCTAGGGTCCGACCCGACTGATTCCAGATGCCAAATTGACGATTTCAATTTTCAAAATTTCGACAGGTCACATCTCACGAACGGAGGCTCGCAGAGAAAAAAGTGTAGAGAAGTTTTTTTTTAGAGAATTTTATTATCTAAATCTAAGTTTCAGCAAGATTTTTTCGACAAAATCAATTTTGACTGGAAAAAAGTGAAAATTCGAATTTTTTGACTCTTTGACACTTCATATCTCATGAACGGTGGCTCGCAGCGAAAAAAGTGTAGAGACGTATTTTGTAGAGAATTTTATTATCTAAAACTAAGTTCCAGCAAGATTTTTTCGACAAAATCAAAGTTTATTGAAGAAATTGAAAAATTCGAAATTTTCAATATCTGACATACATTTCATAAAGTCCTAGATCCGACTCGACTGATCCCAGATGCCAAATTGACGATTTCAATTTTTCAAAACTTCGACAGGTCATATCTCATGAACGAAGGCTCGCAGCGAAAAAAGTGTGGTGACGTATTTTGTAGAGAATTTTATTATCTAAATCTAAGTTCCAGCAAGATTTTTTCGACAAAATCAATTTTGACTGGAAAAAAGTGAAAATTCGAATTTTTTGACTCTTTGACACTTCATATCTCATGAACGGTGGCTCGCAGCGAAAAAAGTGTAGAGACGTATTTTGTAGAGAATTTTATTATCTAAAACTAAGTTTCAGCAAGATTTTTTCGACAAAATCAAAGTTTATTGAAAAAATTGATAAATTCGAAATTTTTCAATATCTGACATACATTTCATAAAGTCCTAGATCCGACCCGACTGATTCCAGATGCCAAATTGACGATTTCAATATTCCAAATCTTCGACAGGTCATATCTCATGAACGGTGGCTCGCAGCGCAAAAAGTGTAGAGACGTTTTTTGTAGAGAATTTTATTATCTAAAACTAAGTTCCAGCAAGATTTTTTCGACAAAATCAAAGTTTATTGAAGAAATTGAAAAATTCGAAATTTTCAATATCTGACATACATTTCATAAAGTTCTAGATCCGACTCGACTGATCCCAGATGCCAAATTGACGATTTCAATTTTTTCAAAACTTCGACAGGTCATATCTCATGAACGAAGGCTCGCAGCGAAAAAAGTGTGGTGACGTATTTTGTAGAGAATTTTATTATCTAAATCTAAGTTCCAGCAAGATTTTTCCGATAAAATCAATTTTGACTGGAAAAAAGTGAAAATTCCGATTTTTCGACTCTATGACACTTCATATCTCATGAACGATGGCTCGCAGCGCAAAAAGTGTAGAGACGTTTTTTGTAGAAAATTTTATTATCTATAACTAAGTTCCAGCAAGATTTTTTCGACAAAATCAATTTTGAATGGAAAAAAGTGAAAATTCGAATTCTTCGACTCGTTGACACTTCATATCTCATGAACAGTGGCTCGCAGCGAAAAAAGTGTGGAGACGTTTTTTGTAGAGAATTTTATTGTCTAAATCTAAGTTTTTGCAAGATTTTTCCGATAAAATGAATTTTGACTGGAAAAAAAGTGAAAATTCCAATTTTTCGACTTTTTGACACCTCATATCTCATGAACGGTGGCTCGCAGCGTAAAAAGTGTAGAGACGTTTTTTGTAGAGAATTTTATTATCTAAAACTAAGTTCCAGCAAGATTTTTTCGACAAAATCAAAGTTTATTGAAGAAATTGAAAAATTCGAAATTTTCAATATCTGACATACATTTCATAAACTCCTAGATCCTACCCGACTGATCCCAGATGCCAAATTGACGATTTCAATTTTTCAAAACTTCGACAGGTCATATCTCATGAACGGTGGCTCGCAGCGCAAAAAGTGTAGAGACGTTTTTTGTAGAGAATTTTACTATCTAAAACTAAGTTCCAGCAAGATTTTTCCGATAAAATCAATTTTGACTGGGAAAAAGTCAAAATTCGAATTTTTCGACTCTTTGACACTTCATATCTCATGAACGGTGGCTCGCAGCGAAAAAAGTGTAGAGGACGTTTTTTGTAGAGAATTTCATTATCTAAAACTAAGTTCCAGCAAGATTTTTTCGACAAAATCAAAGTTGGTTGGAAAAATTGGAAAATTCGAAATTTTCAATATCTGACATACATTTCATAAACTCCTAGATCCTACCCGACTGATCCCAGATGCCAAATTGACGATTTCAATTTTTCAAAATTTCGACAGGTTATATCTCATGAACGGTGGGCTCGCAGCGAAAAAAGTGTAGAAACGTTTTTTGTAAAGAATTTCATTATCTAAAACTAAGTTCCAGCAAGATTTTTTCGACAAAATCAAAATTTGTTGAAAAAATTGAAAAATTCGAAATTTTCAAAATTCTGACATATATTACATAAAGTTCTAGGTCCGACCCGACTGATCCCAGATGCCAAATTGACGATTTCAATTTTTCAAAATTTCGACAGGTCACATCTCACGAACGGAGGCTCGCAGAGAAAAAAGTGTAGAGAAGTTTTTTTTAGAGAATTTTATTATCTAAATCTAAGTTTCAGCAAGATTTTTTCGACAAAATCAATTTTGACTGGAAAAAAGTGAAAATTCGAATTTTTTGACTCTTTGACACTTCATATCTCATGAACGGTGGCTCGCAGCGAAAAAAGTGTAGAGACGTATTTTGTAGAGAATTTTATTATCTAAAACTAAGTTCCAGCAAGATTTTTCCGATAAAATGAATTTTGACTGGAAAAAAGTGAAAATTCCAATTTTTCGACTTTTTGACACCTCATATCTCATGAACGGTGGCTCGCAGCGTAAAAAGTGTAGAGACGTTTTTTGTAGAGAATTTTATTATCTAAAACTAAGTTCCAGCAAGATTTTTTCGACAAAATCAAAGTTTATTGAAAAAATTGAAAAATTCGAAATTTTCAATATCTGACATACATTTCATAAAGTCCTAGATCCGACCCGACTGATTCCAGATGCCAAATTGACGATTTCAATTTTCCAAATCTTCGACACTTCATATCTCATGAACGGTGGCTCGCAGCGAAAAAAGTGTAGAGACGTTTTTTGTAGAGAATTTCATTATCTAAAACTAAGTTCCAGCAAGATTTTTTCGACAAAATCAAAGTTGGTTGGAAAAATTGGAAAATTCGAAATTTTCAATATCTGACATACATTTCATAAACTCCTAGATCCTACCCGACTGATCCCAGATGCCAAATTGACGATTTCAATTTTTCAAAATTTCGACAGGTTATATCTCATGAACGGTGGCTCGCAGCGAAAAAAGTGTAGAAACGTTTTTTGTAGAGAATTTCATTATCTAAAACTAAGTTCCAGCAAGATTTTTTCGACAAAATCAAAATTTGTTGAAAAAATTGAAAAATTCGAAATTTTCAAATTCTGACATATATTACATAAAGTTCTAGGTCCGACCCGACTGATCCCGGATGCCAAGTTGTCGATTTCAATTTTTCAAAATTTCGACAGGTCACATCTCACGAACGGTGGCTCGCAGCGAAAAAAGTGTAGAGACGTATTTTGTAGAGAATTTTATTATCTAAAACTAAGTTTCAGCAAGATTTTTTCGACAAAATCAAAGTTTATTGAAAAAATTGATAAATTCGAAATTTTCAATATCTGACATACATTTCATAAAGTCCTAGATCCGACCCGACTGATTCCAGATGCCAAATTGACGATTTCAATATTCCAAATCTTCGACAGGTCATATCTCATGAACGGTGGCTCGCAGCGCAAAAAGTGTAGAGACGTTTTTTGTAGAGAATTTTATTATCTAAAACTAAGTTTCAGCAAGATTTTTTCGACAAAATCAAAGTTTATTGAAGAAATTGAAAAATTCGAATTTTCAATATCTGACATACATTTCATAAAGTCCTAGATCCGACTCGACTGATCCCAGATGCCAAATTGACGATTTCAATTTTTCAAAACTTCGACAGGTCATATCTCATGAACGAAGGCTCGCAGCGAAAAAAGTGTGGTGACGTATTTTGTAGAGAATTTTATTATCTAAATCTAAGTTCCAGCAAGATTTTTCCGATAAAATCAATTTTGACTGGAAAAAAGTGAAAATTCCGATTTTTCGACTCTATGACACTTCATATCTCATGAACGATGGCTCGCAGCGCAAAAAGTGTAGAGACGTTTTTTGTAGAGAATTTTATTATCTATAACTAAGTTCCAGCAAGATTTTTTCGACAAAATCAAAGTTGGTTAGAAAAATTGGGAAATTCGAAATTTTCAATATCTGACATACATTTCATAAACTCCTAGATCCTACCCGACTGATCCCAGATGCCAAATTGACGATTTCAATTTTTCAAAACTTCGACCAGGTCATATCTCATGAACGGTGGCTCGCAGCGCAAAAAGTGTAGAGACGTTTTTTGTAGAGAATTTTACTATCTAAAACTAAGTTCCAGCAAGATTTTTCCGATAAAATGAATTTTGACTGGGAAAAAGTCAAAATTCGAATTTTTCGACTCTTTGACACTTCATATCTCATGAACGGTGGCTCGCAGCGAAAAAAGTGTAGAGACGTTTTTTGTAGAGAATTTCATTATCTAAAACTAAGTTCCAGCAAGATTTTTTCGACAAAATCAAAGTTGGTTGGAAAAATTGGAAAATTCGAAATTTTCAATATCTGACATACATTTCATAAACTCCTAGATCCTACCCGACTGATCCCAGATGCCAAATTGACGATTTCAATTTTTCAAAATTTCGACAGGTTATATCTCATGAACGGTGGCTCGCAGCGAAAAAAGTGTAGAAACGTTTTTTGTAGAGAATTTCATTATCTAAAAAAGTTCCAGCAAGATTTTTCGACAAAATCAAAATTTGTTGAAAAAATTGAAAAATTCGAAATTTTCAAATTCTGACATATATTACATAAAGTTCTAGGTCCGACCCGACTGATCCCAGATGCCAAATTGACGATTTCAGTTTTTCAAAATTTCGACAGGTCACATCTCACGAACGGAGGCTCGCAGAGAAAAAAGTGTAGAGAAGTTTTTTTTAGAGAATTTTATTATCTAAATCTAAGTTTTCAGCAAGATTTTTTCGACAAAATCAATTTTGACTGGAAAAAAAGTGAAAATTCGAATTTTTTGACTCTTTGACACTTCATATCTCATGAACGATGGCTCGCAGCGCAAAAAGTGTAGAGACGTTTTTTGTAGAGAATTTTATTATCTATAACTAAGTTCCAGCAAGATTTTTCCGATAAAATGAATTTTGACTGGAAAAAAGTGAAAATTCGAAATTTCCAAATCCTGAAATACATTTCATGAAGTCCTAGATCCGACCCGACTGATCCCAGATGCCAAATTGACGATTTCAATTTTTCAAACTTCGACAGGTCATATCTCACGAACGGAGGCTCGCAGAGAAAAAAGTGTAGAAAAGTTTTTTTTAGAGAATTTTATTATCTAAATCTAAGTTTCAGCAAGATTTTTTCGACAAAATCAATTTTGACTGGAAAAAAAGTGAAAATTCGAATTTTTTGACTCTTTGACACTTCATATCTCATGAACGGTGGCTCGCAGCGCAAAAAATGTAGAGACGTTTTTTGTAGAGAATTTCATTATCTAAAACTAAGTTCCAGCAAGGTTTTTTCGACAAAATCAAAATTTGTTGAAAAAATTGAAAAATTCGAAATTTTCAAATTCTGACATATATTACATAAAGTTCTAGGTCCGACCCGACTGATCCCAGGTGCCAAATTGACGATTTCAATTTTTCAAAATTTCGACAGGTCACATCTCACGAACAGAGGCTCGCAGAGAAGAAAGTGTAGAGAAGTTTTTTTTAAAGAAATTTTATTATCTAAATCTAAGTTTCAGCAAGATTTTTTTCGACAAAATCAATTTTGAATGGAAAAAAGTGAAAATTCGAATTCTTCGACTCGTCGACACTTCATATCTCATGAACAGTGGCTCGCAGCGAAAAAAGTGTGGAGACGTTTTTTGTAGAGAATTTTATTGTCTAAATCTAAGTTTTTGCAAGATTTTTCCGATAAAATGAATTTTGACTGGAAAAAAGTGAAAATTCCAATTTTTCGACTTTTTGACACCTCATATCTCATGAACGGTGGCTCGCAGCGTAAAAAGTGTAGAGACGTTTTTTGTAGAGAATTTTATTATCTAAAACTAAGTTCCAGCAAGATTTTTTTCGACAAAATCAAAGTTTATTGAAGAATTGAAAAAATTCGAAATTTTCAATATCTGACATACATTTCATAAACTCCTAGATCCTACCCGACTGATCCCAGATGCCAAATTGACGATTTCAATTTTTCAAAACTTCGACAGGTCATATCTCATGAACGGTGGCTCGCAGCGCAAAAAGTGTAGAGACGTTTTTTGTAGAGAATTTTATTATCTAAAACTAAGTTCCAGCAAGATTTTTTCGACAAAATCAAAATTTGTTGAAAAAATTGAAAAATTCGAAATTTTCAAATTCTGACATATATTACATAAAGTTCTAGGTCCGACCCGACTGATCCCAGATGCCAAATTGACGATTTCAGTTTTTCAAAATTTCGACAGGTCACATCTCACGAACGGAGGCTCGCAGAGAAAAAAGTGTAGAGAAGTTTTTTTTAGAGAATTTTATTATCTAAATCTAAGTTTCAGCAAGATTTTTTCGACAAAATCAATTTTGACTGGAAAAAAGTGAAAATTCGAATTTTTTGACTCTTTGACACTTCATATCTCATGAACGATGGCTCGCAGCGCAAAAAGTGTAGAGACGTTTTTTGTAGAGAATTTTATTATCTATAACTAAGTTCCAGCAAGATTTTTTCGACAAATTCAAAGTTGGTTAGAAAAATTGGGAAATTCGAAATTTTCAATATCTGACATACATTTCATAAACTCCTAGATCCTACCCGACTGATCCCAGATGCCAAATTGACGATTTCAATTTTTCAAAACTTCGACAGGTCATATCTCATGAACGGTGGCTCGCAGCGCAAAAAGTGTAGAGACGTTTTTTGTAGAGAATTTTATTATCTAAAACTAAGTTCCAGCAAGATTTTTCCGATAAAATCAATTTTGACTGGGAAAAAGTCAAAATTCGAATTTTTCGACTCTTTGACACTTCATATCTCATGAACGGTGGCTCGCAGCGAAAAAAGTGTAGAGACGTTTTTTGTAGAAAATTTCATTATCTAAAACTAAGTTCCAGCAAGATTTTTTCGACAAAATCAAAGTTGGTTGGAAAAATTGGAAAATTCGAAATTTTCAATATCTGACATACATTTCATAAACTCCTAGATCCTACCCGACTGATCCCACATGCCAAATTGACGATTTCAATTTTTCAAAATTTCGACAGGTTATATCTCATGAACGGTGGCTCGCAGCGAAAAAAGTGTAGAAACGTTTTTTGTAGAGAATTTCATTATCTAAAACTAAGTTCCAGCACGATTTTTTCGACAAAATCAAAATTTGTTGAAAAAATTGAAAAATTCGAAATTTTCAAATTCTGACATATATTACATAAAGTTCTAGGTCCGACCCGACTGATCCCAGATGCAAAATTGACGATTTCAATTTTTCAAAATTTCGACAGGTCACATCTCACGAACGGAGGCTCGCAGAGAAAAAAAGTGTAGAGAAGTTTTTTTTAGAGAATTTTATTATCTAAATCTAAGTTTCAGCAAGATTTTTTCGACAAAATCAATTTTGACTGGAAAAAAGTGAAAATTCGAATTTTTTGACTCTTTGGACACTTCATATCTCATGAACGGTGGCTCGCAGCGAAAAAAGTGTAGAGACGTTTTTTGTAGAGAATTTTATTATCTAAAACTAAGTTTCAGCAAGATTTTTTCGACAAAATCAAAGTTTATTGAAAAAATTGATAAATTCGAAATTTTCAATATCTGACATACATTTCATAAAGTCCTAGATCCGACCCGACTGATTCCAGATGCCAAATTGACGATTTCAATATTCCAAATCTTCGACAGGTCATATCTCATAAACGGTGGCTCGCAGCGCAAAAAGTGTAGAGACGTTTTTTGTAGAGAATTTCATTATCTAAAACTAAGTTCCAGCAAGATTTTTTCGACAAAATCAAAATTTGTTTGAAAAAATTGAAAAATTCAAAATTTTCAAATTCTGACATATATTACATAAAGTTCTAGGTCCGACCCGACTGATCCCAGATGCCAAATTGACGATTTCAATTTTTCAAAATTTCGACAGGTCACATCTCACGAACGGAGGCTCGCAGAGAAAAAAGTGTAGAAAAGTTTTTTTTAGAGAATTTTATTATCTAAATCTAAGTTCAGCAAGATTTTTTCGACAAAATCAATTTTGACTGGAAAAAAGTGAAAATTCCAATTTTTCGACTTTTTGACACCTCATATCTCATGAACGGTGGCTCGCAGCGTAAAAAGTGTAGAGATGTTTTTTGTAGAGAATTTTATTATCTAAAACTAAGTTCCAGCAAGATTTTTTCGACAAAATCAAAGTTTATTGAAGAAATTGAAAAATTCGAAATTTTCAATATCTGACATACATTTCATAAAGTCCTAGATCCGACTCGACTGATCCCAGATGCCAAATTGACGATTTCAATATTCCAAATCTTCGACAGGTCATATCTCATAAACGGTGGCTCGCAGCGCAAAAAGTGTAGAGACGTTTTTTGTAGAGAATTTCATTATCTAAAACTAAGTTTTTGCAAGATTTGTCCGATAAAATTAATTTTGACTGGAAAAAAGTGTAAATTCCAATTTTTCGACTTTTTGACACTTCATATCTCATGAACGGTGGCTCGCAGCGAAAAAAGTGTAGAGAAGTTTTTTTTAGAGAATCTTATTATCTAAATCTAAGTTTTTGCAAGATTTTTCCGATAAAATGAATTTTGACTGGAAAAAAGTGAAAATTCCAATTTTTTGACTTTTTGACACTTCATATCTCATGAACGGTGGCTCGCAGCGTAAAAAGGTCAGAGACGTTTTTTGTAGAGAATTTCATTATCTAAAACTAAGTTCCAGCAAGATTTCTTCGACAAAATCAAAATTTGTTGAAAAAATTGAAAAATTCGAAATTTTCAAATTCTGACATATATTACATAAAGTTCTAGGTCCGACCCGACTGATCCCGGATGCCAAATTGACGATTTCAATTTTTCAAAATTTCGACAGGTCATATCTCACGAACGGAGGCTCGCGGAGAAAAAAGTGTAGAGAAGTTTTTTTTAGAGAATTTTATTATCTAAATCTAAGTTTCAGCAAGATTTTTTCGACAAAATCAATTTTGACTGGAAAAAAGTGAAAATTCGAATTTTTTGACTCTTTGACACTTCATATCTCATGAACGGTGGCTCGCAGCGCAAAAAATGTAGAGACGTTTTTTGTAGAGAATTTCATTATCTAAAACTAAGTTCCAGCAAGGTTTTTTCGACAAAATCAAAATTTGTTGAAAAAATTGAAAAATTCGAAATTTTCAAATTCTGACATATATTACATAAAGTTCTAGGTCCGACCCGACTGATCCCAGGTGCCAAATTGACGATTTCAATTTTTCAAAATTTCGACAGGTCACATCTCACGAACAGAGGCTCGCAGAGAAGAAAGTGTTAGAGAAGTTTTTTTTAAAGAATTTTATTATCTAAATCTAAGTTTCAGCAAGATTTTTTCGACAAAATCAATTTTGAATGGAAAAAAGTGAAAATTCGAATTCTTCGACTCGTTGACACTTCATATCTCATGAACGGTGGCTCGCAGCGAAAAAAGTGTAGAGACGTTTTTTGTAGAAAATTTCATTATCTAAAACTAAGTTCCAGCAAGATTTTTTCGACAAATCAAAGTTGGTTGGAAAAATTGGAAAATTCGAAATTTTCAATATCTGACATACATTTCATAAACTCCTAGATCCTACCCGACTGATCCCAGATGCCAAATTGACGATTTCAATTTTTCAAAATTTCGACAGGTTATATCTCATGAACGGTGGCTCGCAGCGAAAAAAGTGTAGAAACGTTTTTTTGTAGAGAATTTCATTATCTAAAACTAAGTTCCAGCACGATTTTTTCGACAAAATCAAAATTTGTTGAAAAAATTGAAAAATTCGAAATTTTCAAATTCTGACATATATTACATAAAGTTCTAGGTCCGACCCGACTGATCCCAGATGCAAAATTGACGATTTCAATTTTTCAAAATTTCGACAGGTCACATCTCACGAACGGAGGCTCGCAGAGAAAAAAGTGTAGAGAAGTTTTTTTTAGAGAATTTTATTATCTAAAATCTAAGTTTCAGCAAGATTTTTTCGACAAAATCAATTTTGACTGGAAAAAAGTGAAAATTCGAATTTTTTGACTCTTTGACACTTCATATCTCATGAACGGTGGCTCGCAGCGAAAAAAGTGTAGAGACGTTTTTTGTAGAGAATTTTATTATCTAAAACTAAGTTTCAGCAAGATTTTTTCGACAAAATCAAAGTTTATTGAAAAAATTGATAAATTCGAAATTTTCAATATCTGACATACATTTCATAAAGTCCTAGATCCGACCCGACTGATTCCAGATGCCAAATTGACGATTTCAATATTCCAAATCTTCGACAGGTCATATCTCATAAACGGTGGCTCGCAGCGCAAAAAGTGTAGAGACGTTTTTTGTAGAGAATTTCATTATCTAAAACTAAGTTCCAGCAAGATTTTTTCGACAAAATCAAAATTTGTTGAAAAAATTGAAAAATTCAAAATTTTCAAATTCTGACATATATTACATAAAGTTCTAGGTCCGACCCGACTGATCCCAGATGCCAAATTGACGATTTCAATTTTTCAAAATTTCGACAGGTCACATCTCACGAACGGAGGCTCGCAGAGAAAAAAGTGTAGAAAAGTTTTTTTTAGAGAATTTTATTATCTAAATCTAAGTTTCAGCAAGATTTTTTCGACAAAATCAATTTTGACTGGAAAAAAGTGAAAATTCCAATTTTTCGACTTTTTGACACCTCATATCTCATGAACGGTGGCTCGCAGCGTAAAAAAGTGTAGAGATGTTTTTTGTAGAGAATTTTATTATCTAAAACTAAGTTCCAGCAAGATTTTTTCGACAAAATCAAAGTTTATTGAAGAAATTGAAAAATTCGAAATTTTCAATATCTGACATACATTTCATAAAGTCCTAGATCCGACTCGACTGATCCCAGATGCCAAATTGACGATTTCAATATTCCAAATCTTCGACAGGTCATATCTCATAAACGGTGGCTCGCAGCGTAAAAAGGTCAGAGACGTTTTTTGTAGAGAATTTCATTATCTAAAACTAAGTTCCAGCAAGATTTCTTCGACAAAATCAAAATTTGTTGAAAAAATTGAAAAATTCGAAATTTTCAAATTCTGACATATATTACATAAAGTTCTAGGTCCGACCCGACTGATCCCGGATGCCAAATTGACGATTTCAATTTTTCAAAATTTCGACAGGTCATATCTCACGAACGGAGGCTCGCGGAGAAAAAAGTGTAGAGAAGTTTTTTTTTAGAGAATTTTATTATCTAAATCTAAGTTTCAGCAAGATTTTTTCGACAAAATCAATTTTGACTGGAAAAAAGTGAAAATTCGAATTTTTTGACTCTTTGACACTTCATATCTCATGAACGGTGGCTCGCAGCGCAAAAAATGTAGAGACGTTTTTTGTAGAGAATTTCATTATCTAAAACTAAGTTCCAGCAAGGTTTTTTCGACAAAATCAAAATTTGTTGAAAAAATTGAAAATTCGAAATTTTCAAATTCTGACATATATTACATAAAGTTCTAGGTCCGACCCGACTGATCCCAGGTGCCAAATTGACGATTTCAATTTTTCAAAATTTCGACAGGTCACATTCACGAACAGAGGCTCGCAGAGAAGAAAGTGTAGAGAAGTTTTTTTTAAAGAATTTTATTATCTAAATCTAAGTTTCAGCAAGATTTTTTCGACAAAATCAATTTTGAATGGAAAAAAGTGAAAATTCGAATTCTTCGACTCGTTGACACTTCATATCTCATGAACAGTGGCTCGCAGCGAAAAAAGTGTGGAGACGTTTTTTGTAGAGAATTTTATTGTCTAAATCTAAGTTTTTGCAAGATTTTTCCGATAAAATGAATTTTGACTGGAAAAAAGTGAAAATTCCAATTTTTCGACTTTTTGACACCTCATATCTCATGAACGGTGGCTCGCAGCGTAAAAAGTGTAGAGACGTTTTTTGTAGAGAATTTTATTATCTAAAACTAAGTTCCAGCAAGATTTTTTCGACAAAATCAAAGTTTATTGAAGAAATTGAAAAATTCGAAATTTTCAATATCTGACATACATTTCATAAAGTCCTAGATCGACTTGACTGATCCCAGATGCCAAATTGACGATTTCAATTTTTCAAAACTTCGACAGGTCATATCTCATGAACGAAGGCTCGCAGCGCAAAAAGTGTGGTGACGTATTTTGTAGAGAATTTTATTATCTAAATCTAAGTTCCAGCAAGATTTTTCCGATAAAATCAATTTTGACTGGAAAAAAGTGAAAATTCCGATTTTTTTCGACTCTATGACACTTCATATCTCATGAACGATGGCTCGCAGCGCAAAAAGTGTAGAGACGTTTTTTGTAGAGAATTTTATTATCTATAACTAAGTTCCAGCAAGATTTTTTTCGACAAAATCAAAGTTGGTTAGAAAAATTGGGAAATTCGTAATTTTCAATATCTGACATACATTTCATAAACTCCTAGATCCTACCGCACTGATCCCAGATGCCAAATTGACGATTTCAATTTTTCAAAACTTCGACAGGTCATATCTCATGAACGGTGGCTCGCAGCGCAAAAAGTGTAGAGACGTTTTTGTAGAGAATTTTACTATCTAAAACTAAGTTCCAGCAAGATTTTTCCGATAAAATCAATTTTGACTGGGGAAAAAGTCTAAATTCCAATTTTTCGACTTTTTGACACCTCATATCTCATGAACGGTGGCTCGCAGCGTAAAAAGTGTGGAGACGTTTTTTTGTAGAGAATTTTATTATCTAAAACTAAGTTCCAGCAAGATTTTTTCGACAAAATCAAAGTTTATTGAAAAAATTGAAAAATTCGAAATTTTCAATATCTGACATACATTTCATAAAGTCCTAGATCCGACCCCGACTGATTCCAGATGCCAAATTGACGATTTCAATTTTCCAAATCTTCGACAGGTCATATCTCATGAACGGTGGCTCGCAGCGCAAAAAGTGTAGAGACGTTTTTTTTAGAGAATCTTATTATCTAAATCTAAGTTTTTGCAAGATTTTTCCGATAAAATGAATTTTGACTGGAAAAAAGTGAAAATTCCAATTTTTTGACTTTTTGACACTTCATATCTCATGAACGGTGGCTCGCAGCGTAAAAAGGTCAGAGACGTTTTTTGTAGAGAATTTCATTATCTAAAACTAAGTTCCAGCAAGATTTTTCGACAAAATCAAAATTTGTTGAAAAAATTGAAAAATTCAAAATTTTCAAATTCTGACATATATTACATAAAGTTCTAGGTCCGGACCCGACTGATCCCAGATGCCAAATTGACGATTTCAATTTTTCAAAATTTCGACAGGTCACATCTCACGAACGGAGGCTCGCAGAGAAAAAAGTGTAGAAAAGTTTTTTTTTAGAGAATTTTATTATCTAAATCTAAGTTTCAGCAAGATTTTTTCGACAAAATCAATTTTGACTGGAAAAAAGTGAAAATTCCAATTTTTCGACTTTTTGACACCTCATATCTCATGAACGGTGGCTCGCAGCGTAAAAAGTGTAGAGATGTTTTTTGTAGAGAATTTTATTATCTAAAACTAAGTTCCAGCAAGATTTTTTCGACAAAATCAAAGTTTATTGAAGAAATTGAAAAATTCGAAATTTTCAATATCTGACATACATTTCATAAAGTCCTAGATCCGACTCGACTGATCCCAGATGCCAAATTGACGATTTCAATATTCCAAATCTTCGACAGGTCATATCTCATAAACGGTGGCTCGCAGCGTAAAAAGGTCAGAGACGTTTTTTGTAGAGAATTTCATTATCTAAAACTAAGTTCCAGCAAGATTTCTTCGACAAAATCAAAATTTGTTGAAAAAATTGAAAAATTCGAAATTTTCAAATTCTGACATATATTACATAAAGTTCTAGGTCCGACCCGACTGATCCCGGATGCCAAATTGACGATTTCAATTTTTCAAAATTTCGACAGGTCATATCTCACGAACGGAGGCTCGCGGAGAAAAAAGTGGTAGAGAAGTTTTTTTTTAGAGAATTTTTATTATCTAAATCTAAGTTTCAGCAAGATTTTTCGACAAAATCAATTTTGACTGGAAAAAAGTGAAAATTCGAATTTTTTGACTCTTTGACACTTCATATCTCATGAACGGTGGCTCGCAGCGCAAAAAATGTAGAGACGTTTTTTGTAGAGAATTTCATTATCTAAAACTAAGTTCCAGCAAGGTTTTTTCGACAAAATCAAAATTTGTTGAAAAAATTGAAAAATTCGAAATTTTCAAATTCTGACATATATTACATAAAGTTCTAGGTCCGACCCGACTGATCCCAGGTGCCAAATTGACGATTTCAATTTTTCAAAATTTCGACAGGTCACATCTCACGAACAGAGGCTCGCAGAGAAGAAAGTGTAGAGAAGTTTTTTTTAAAGAATTTTATTATCTAAATCTAAGTTTCAGCAAGATTTTTTCGACAAAATCAATTTTGAATGGAAAAAAGTGAAAATTCGAATTCTTCGACTCGTTGACACTTCATATCTCATGAACAGTGGCTCGCAGCGAAAAAAGTGTGGAGACGTTTTTTGTAGAGAATTTTATTGTCTAAATCTAAGTTTTTGCAAGATTTTTCCGATAAAATGAATTTTGACTGGAAAAAAGTGAAAATCCAATTTTTCGACTTTTTGACACCTCATATCTCATGAACGGTGGCTCGCAGCGTAAAAAGTGTAGAGACGTTTTTTGTAGAGAATTTTATTATCTAAAACTAAGTTCCAGCAAGATTTTTTCGACAAAATCAAAGTTTATTGAAGAAATTGAAAAATTCGAAATTTTCAATATCTGACATACATTTCATAAAGTCCTAGATCCGACTTGACTGATCCCAGATGCCAAATTGACGATTTCAATTTTTCAAAACTTCGACAGGTCATATCTCATGAACGAAGGCTCGCAGCGCAAAAAGTGTGGTGACGTATTTTGTAGAGAATTTTATTATCTAAATCTAAGTTCCAGCAAGATTTTTCCGATAAAATCAATTTTGACTGGAAAAAAGTGAAAATTCCGATTTTTTTCGACTCTATGACACTTCATATCTCATGAACGATGGCTCGCAGCGCAAAAAGTGTAGAGACGTTTTTTGTAGAGAATTTTATTATCTATAACTAAGTTCCAGCAAGATTTTTTCGACAAAATCAAAGTTGGTTAGAAAAATTGGGAAATTCGTAATTTTCAATATCTGACATACATTTCATAAACTCCTAGATCCTACCCGACTGATCCCAGATGCCAAATTGACGATTTCAATTTTTCAAAACTTCGACAGGTCATATCTCATGAACGGTGGCTCGCAGCGCAAAAAGTGTAGAGACGTTTTTTGTAGAGAATTTTACTATCTAAAACTAAGTTCCAGCAAGATTTTTCCGATAAAATCAATTTTGACTGGGAAAAAGTCAAAATTCCAATTTTTCGACTTTTTGACACCTCATATCTCATGAACGGTGGCTCGCAGCGTAAAAAGTGTGGAGACGTTTTTTGTAGAGAATTTTATTATCTAAAACTAAGTTCCAGCAAGATTTTTTCGACAAAATCAAAGTTTATTGAAAAAATTGAAAAATTCGAAATTTTCAATATCTGACATACATTTCATAAAGTCCTAGATCCGACCCGACTGATTCCAGATGCCAAATTGACGATTTCAATTTTCCAAATCTTCGACAGGTCATATCTCATGAACGGTGGCTCGCAGCGCAAAAAGTGTAGAGACGTTTTTTTTAGAGAATCTTATTATCTAAATCTAAGTTTTTGCAAGATTTTTCCGATAAAATGAATTTTGACTGGAAAAAAGTGAAAATTCCAATTTTTTGACTTTTTGACACTTCATATCTCATGAACGGTGGCTCGCAGCGTAAAAAGGTCAGAGACGTTTTTTGTAGAGAATTTCATTATCTAAAACTAAGTTCCAGCAAGATTTCTTCGACAAAATCAAATTTGTTGAAAAAATTGAAAAATTCGAAATTTTCAAATTCTGACATATATTACATAAAGTTCTAGGTCCGACCCGACTGATCCCGGATGCCAAATTGACGATTTCAATTTTTCAAAATTTCGACAGGTCATATCTCACGAACGGAGGCTCGCGGGAGAAAAAAGTGTAGAGAAGTTTTTTTTAGAGAATTTTATTATCTAAATCTAAGTTTCAGCAAGATTTTTTCGACAAAATCAATTTTGACTGGAAAAAAGTGAAAATTCGAATTTTTTGACTCTTTGACACTTCATATCTCATGAACGGTGGCTCGCAGCGCAAAAAATGTAGAGACGTTTTTTGTAGAGAATTTCATTATCTAAAACTAAGTTCCCAGCAAGGTTTTTTCGACAAAATCAAAATTTGTTGAAAAAATTGAAAAATTCGAAATTTTCAAATTCTGACATATATTACATAAAGTTCTAGGTCCGACCCGACTGATCCCAGGTGCCAAATTGACGATTTCAATTTTTCAAAATTTCGACAGGTCACATCTCACGAACAGAGGCTCGCAGAGAAGAAAGTGTAGAGAAGTTTTTTTTAAAGAATTTTATTATCTAAATCTAAGTTTCAGCAAGATTTTTTCGACAAAATCAATTTTGAATGGAAAAAAGTGAAAATTCGAATTCTTCGACTCGTTGACACTTCATATCTCATGAACGGTGGCTCGCAGCGAAAAAAGTGTAGAGACGTTTTTTGTAGAAAATTTCATTATCTAAAACTAAGTTCCAGCAAGATTTTTTCGACAAAATCAAAGTTGGTTGGAAAAATTGGAAAATTCGAAATTTTCAATATCTGACATACATTTCATAAACTCCTAGATCCTACCCGACTGATCCCAGATGCCAAATTGACGATTTCAATTTTTCAAAATTTCGACAGGTTATATCTCATGAACGGTGGCTCGCAGCGAAAAAAGTGTAGAAACGTTTTTTGTAGAGAATTTCATTATCTAAAACTAAGTTCCAGCACGATTTTTTCGACAAAAATCAAAATTTGTTGAAAAAATTGAAAAATTCGAAATTTTCAAATTCTGACATATATTACATAAAGTTCTAGGTCCGACCCGACTGATCCCAGATGCAAAATTGACGATTTCAATTTTTCAAAATTTCGACAGGTCACATCTCACGAACGGAGGCTCGCAGAGAAAAAAGTGTAGAGAAGTTTTTTTTAGAGAATTTTATTATCTAAATCTAAGTTTCAGCAAGATTTTTTTCGACAAAATCAATTTTGACTGGAAAAAAGTGAAAATTCGAATTTTTTGACTCTTTGACACTTCATATCTCATGAACGGTGGCTCGCAGCGAAAAAAGTGTAGAGACGTTTTTTGTAGAGAATTTTATTATCTAAAACTAAGTTTCAGCAAGATTTTTTTCGACAAAATCAAAGTTTATTGAAAAAATTGATAAATTCGAAATTTTCAATATCTGACATACATTTCATAAAGTCCTAGATCCGACCCGACTGATTCCAGATGCCAAATTGACGATTTCAATATTCCAAATCTTCGACAGGTCATATCTCATAAACGGTGGCTCGCAGCGCAAAAAGTGTAGAGACGTTTTTTGTAGAGAATTTCATTATCTAAAACTAAGTTCCAGCAAGATTTTTTCGACAAAATCAAAATTTGTTGAAAAAATTGAAAAATTCAAATTTTCAAATTCTGACATATATTACATAAAGTTCTAGGTCCGACCCGACTGATCCCAGATGCCAAATTGACGATTTCAATTTTTCAAAATTTCGACAGGTCACATCTCACGAACGGAGGCTCGCAGAGAAAAAGTGTAGAAAAGTTTTTTTTAGAGAATTTTATTATCTAAATCTAAGTTTCAGCAAGATTTTTTCGACAAAAATCAATTTTGACTGGAAAAAAGTGAAAATTCCAATTTTTCGACTTTTTGACAACCTCATATCTCATGAACGGTGGCTCGCAGCGTAAAAAGTGTAGAGATGTTTTTTGTAGAGAATTTTATTATCTAAAACTAAGTTCCAGCAAGATTTTTTCGACAAAATCAAAGTTTATTGAAGAAATTGAAAAATTCGAAATTTTCAATATCTGACATACATTTCATAAAGTCCTAGATCCGACTCGACTGATCCCAGATGCCAAATTGACGATTTCAATATTCCAAATCTTCGACAGGTCATATCTCATAAACGGTGGCTCGCAGCGTAAAAAGGTCAGAGACGTTTTTTGTAGAGAATTTCATTATCTAAAACTAAGTTCCAGCAAGATTTCTTCGACAAAATCAAAATTTGTTGAAAAAATTGAAAAATTCGAAATTTTCAAATTCTGACATATATTACATAAAGTTCTAGGTCCGACCCGACTGATCCCGGATGCCAAATTGACGATTTCAATTTTTCAAAATTTCGACAGGTCATATCTCACGAACGGAGGCTCGCGGAGAAAAAAGTGTAGAGAAGTTTTTTTTAGAGAATTTTATTATCTAAATCTAAGTTTCAGCAAGATTTTTTCGACAAAATCAATTTTGACTGGAAAAAAGTGAAAATTCGAATTTTTTGACTCTTTGACACTTCATATCTCATGAACGGTGGCTCGCAGCGCAAAAAATGTAGAGACGTTTTTTGTAGAGAATTTCATTATCCTAAAACTAAGTTCCAGCAAGGTTTTTTCGACAAAATCAAAATTTGTTGAAAAAATTGAAAAATTCGAAATTTTCAAATTCTGACATATATTACATAAAGTTCTAGGTCCGACCGACTGATCCCAGGTGCCAAATTGACGATTTCAATTTTTCAAAATTTCGACAGGTCACATCTCACGAACAGAGGCTCGCAGAGAAGAAAGTGTAGAGAAGTTTTTTTTAAAGAATTTTATTATCTAAATCTAAGTTTCAGCAAGATTTTTTCGACAAAATCAATTTTGAATGGAAAAAAGTGAAAATTCGAATTCTTCGACTCGTTGACACTTCATATCTCATGAACAGTGGCTCGCAGCGAAAAAAGTGTGGAGACGTTTTTTGTAGAGAATTTTATTGTCTAAATCTAAGTTTTTGCAAGATTTTTCCGATAAAATGAATTTTGACTGGAAAAAAGAGAAAATTCCAATTTTTCGACTTTTTGACACCCTCATATCTCATGAACGGTGGCTCGCCAGCGTAAAAAGTGTAGAGACGTTTTTTGTAGAGAATTTTATTATCTAAAACTAAGTTCCAGCAAGATTTTTTCGACAAAATCAAAGTTTATTGAAGAAATTGAAAAATTCGAAATTTTCAATATCTGACATACATTTCATAAAGTCCTAGATCCGACTTGACTGATCCCAGATGCCAAATTGACGATTTCAATTTTTCAAAACTTCGACAGGTCATATCTCATGAACGAAGGCTCGCAGCGCAAAAAGTGTGGTGACGTATTTTGTAGAGAATTTTATTATCTAAATCTAAGTTCCAGCAAGATTTTTCCGATAAAATCAATTTTGACTGGAAAAAAGTGAAAATTCCGATTTTTCGACTCTATGACACTTCATATCTCATGAACGATGGCTCGCAGCGCAAAAAGTGTAGAGACGTTTTTTGTAGAGAATTTTATTATCTATAACTAAGTTCCAGCAAGATTTTTTCGACAAAATCAAAGTTGGTTAGAAAAATTGGGAAATTCGTAATTTTCAATATCTGACATACATTTCATAAACTCCTAGATCCTACCCGAATGATCCCAGATGACAAATTGACGATTTCAATTTTTCAAAATTTCGACAGGTCATACTCTCATGAACGGTGGGCTCGCAGCGAAAAAAAGTGTAGAGAAGTTTTTTTTAGAGAATCTTATTATCTAAATCTAAGTTTTTGCAAGATTTTTCCGATAAAATGAATTTTTGACTGGAAAAAAGTGAAAATTCCAATTTTTTGACTTTTTGACACTTCATATCTCATGAACGGTGGCTCGCAGCGTAAAAAGGTCAGAGACGTTTTTTGTAGAGAATTTCATTATCTAAAACTAAGTTCCAGCAAGATTTCTTCGACAAAATCAAAATTTGTTGAAAAAATTGAAAAATCGAAATTTTCAAATTCTGACATATATTACATAAAGTTCTAGGTCCGACACGACTGATCCCGGATGCCAAATTGACGATTTCAATTTTTCAAAATTTCGACAGGTCATATCTCACGAACGGAGGCTCGCGGAGAAAAAAGTGTAGAGAAGTTTTTTTTAGAGAATTTAATTATCTAAATCTAAGTTTCAGCAAGATTTTTTCGACAAAATCAATTTTGACTGGAAAAAAGTGAAAATTCAAATTTTTTGACTCTTTGACACTTCATATCTCATGAACGGTAGCTCGCAGCGCAAAAAGTGTAGAGACATTTTTTGTAGAGAATTTTATTATCTAAAACTAAGTTCCAGCAAGATTTTTTCGACAAAATCAAAGTTGGTTGGAAAAATTGGAAAATTCGAAATTTCCAAATCCTGAAATACATTTCATGAAGTCCTAGATCCGACCCGACTGATCCCAGATGCCAAATTGACGATTTCAATTTTTCAAAACTTCGACAGGTCATATCTCACGAACGGAGGCTCGCAGAGAAAAAAGTGTAGAAAAGTTTTTTTAGAGAATTTTATTATCTAAATCTAAGTTTCAGCAAGATTTTTTCGACAAAATCAATTTTGACTGGAAAAAAGTGAAAATTCGAATTTTTTGACTCTTTGACACTTCATATCTCATGAACGGTGGCTCGCAGCGCAAAAAATGTAGAGACGTTTTTTGTAGAGGAATTTCATTATCTAAAACTAAGTTCCAGCAAGGTTTTTTCGACAAAATCAAAATTTGTTGAAAAAATTGAAAAATTCGAAATTTTCAAATTCTGACATATATTACATAAAGTTCTAAGGTCCGACCCGACTGATCCCAGGTGCCAAATTGACGATTTCAATTTTTCAAAATTTCGACAGGTCACATCTCACGAACAGAGGCTCGCAGAGAAGAAAGTGTAGAGAAGTTTTTTTTAAAGAATTTTATTATCTAAATCTAAGTTTCAGCAAGATTTTTTCGACAAAATCAATTTTGAATGGAAAAAAGTGAAAATTCGAATTCTTCGACTCGTTGACACTTCATATCTCATGAACAGTGGCTCGCAGCGAAAAAAGTGTGGAGACGTTTTTTTGTAGAGAATTTTATTGTCTAAATCTAAGTTTTTGCAAGATTTTTCCGATAAAATGAATTTTGACTGGGAAAAAAGTGAAAATTCCAATTTTTCGACTTTTTGACACCTCATATCTCATGAACGGTGGCATCGCAGCGTAAAAAG
Source organism: Microctonus brassicae (assembly GCA_918226075.1). NCBI lineage: Eukaryota > Metazoa > Arthropoda > Insecta > Hymenoptera > Braconidae > Microctonus > Microctonus brassicae. The sequence goes on from OW445483.1 coordinate 1,401,835, forward strand.
TGTAGAGACGTTTTTTGTAGAGAATTTTATTATCTAAAACTAAGTTCCAGCAAGATTTTTTCGACAAAATCAAAGTTTATTGAAGAAATTGAAAAATTCGAAATTTTCAATATCTGACATACATTTCATAAAGTCCTAGATCCGACTTGACTGATCCCAGATGCCAAATTGACGATTTCAATTTTTCAAAACTTCGACAGGTCATATCTCATGAACGAAGGCTCGCAGCGAAAAAAGTGTGGTGACGTATTTTGTAGAGAATTTTATTATCTAAATCTAAGTTCCAGCAAGATTTTTTCGACAAAATCAAAATTTGTTGAAAAAATTGAAAAATTCGAAATTTTCAAATTCTGACATATATTACATAAAGTTCTAGGTCCGACCCGACTGATCCCAGATGCCAAATTGACGATTTCAATTTTTCAAAATTTCGACAGGTCACATCTCACGAACGGAGGCTCGCAGAGAAAAAAGTGTAGAGAAGTTTTTTTTAGAGAATTTTATTATCTAAATCTAAGTTTCAGCAAGATTTTTTCGACAAAATCAATTTTGACTGGAAAAAAGTGAAAATTCGAATTTTTTGACTCTTTGACACTTCATATCTCATGAACGGTGGCTCGCAGCGAAAAAAGTGTAGAGACGTTTTTTTTAGAGAATTTCATTATCTAAAACTAAGTTCCAGCAAGATTTTTCCGATAAAATGAATTTTGACTGGAAAAAAAGTGAAAAATTCCAATTTTTCGACTTTTTGACACCTCATATCTCATGAACGGTGGCTCGCAGCGTAAAAAGTGTAGAGACGTTTTTTGTAGAGAATTTTATTATCTAAAAACTAAGTTCCAGCAAGATTTTTTCGACAAAATCAAAGTTTATTGAAAAAATTGAAAAATCTCGAAATTTTCAATATCTGACATACATTTCATAAAGTCCTAGATCCGACTCGACTGATCCCAGATGCCAAATTGACGATTTCAATTTTTCAAAACTTCGACAGGTCATATCTCATGAACGAAGGCTCGCAGCGAAAAAAGTGTGGTGACGTATTTTGTAGAGAATTTTATTATCTAAATCTAAGTTCCAGCAAGATTTTTCCGATAAAATCAATTTTGACTGGAAAAAAGTGAAAATTCCGATTTTTCGACTCTATGACACTTCATATCTCATGAACGATGGCTCGCAGCGCAAAAAGTGTAGAGACGTTTTTTGTAGAGAATTTTTATTATCTATAACTAAGTTCCAGCAAGATTTTTTCGACAAAATCAAAGTTGGTTAGAAAAATTGGGAAATTCGAAATTTTCAATATCTGACATACATTTCATAAACTCCTAGATCCTACCCGACTGATCCCAGATGCCAAATTGGACGATTTCAATTTTTCAAAACTTCGACAGGTCATATCTCATGAACAGTGGCTCGCAGCGCAAAAAGTGTAGAGACGTTTTTTGTAGAGAATTTTATTATCTATAACTAAGTTCCAGCAAGATTTTTTCGACAAAATCAAAGTTGGTTAGAAAAATTGGGAAATTCGAAATTTTCAATATCTGACATACATTTCATAAACTCCTAGATCCTACCCGACTGATCCCAGATGCCAAATTGACGATTTCAATTTTTCAAAACTTCGACAGGTCATATCTCATGAACAGTGGCTCGCAGCGCAAAAAGTGTAGAGACGTTTTTTGTAGAGAATTTTATTATCTAAAACTAAGTTCCAGCAAGATTTTTCCGATAAAAATCAATTTTGACTGGGAAAAAGTCAAAATTCGAATTTTTCGACTCTTTGACACTTCAATAATCTCATGAACGGTGGCTCGCAGCGAAAAAAGTGTAGAGACGTTTTTTGTAGAGAATTTCATTATCTAAAACTAAGTTCCAGCAAGATTTTTTCGACAAAATCAAAGTTGGTTGGAAAAATTGGAAAATTCGAAATTTTCAATATCTGACATACATTTCATAAAGTCCTAGATCCGACCCGACTGATTCCAGATGCCAAATTGACGATTTCAATATTCCAAATCTTCGACAGGTTATATCTCATTAACGGTGGCTCGCAGCGCAAAAAGTGTAGAGACGTTTTTTGTAGAGAATTTTATTATCTAAAACTAAGTTCCAGCAAGATTTTTTCGACAAAATCAAAAATGGTTAGAAAAATTGGAAAATTCGAAATTTTCAATATCTGACATGCATTTCATAAAGTCCTAGATCCGACCCGACCGATTCCAGATGCCAAATTGACGATTTCAATTTTTCAAAATTTCGACAGGTCATATCTCATGAACGGTGGCTCGCAGAGAAAAAAGTGTAGAGAAGTTTTTTTTAGAGAATTTTATTATCTAAATCTAAGTTTCAGCAAGATTTTTTCGACAAAATCAATTTTGACTGGAAAAAAGTGAAAATTCGAATTTTTTGACTCTTTGACACTTCATATCTCATGAACGGTGGCTCGCAGCGAAAAAAGTGTAGAGACGTTTTTTGTAGAGAATTTCATTATCTAAAACTAAGTTCCAGCAAGATTTTTCCGATAAAATGAATTTTGACTGGAAAAAAGTGAAAATTCCAATTTTTCGACTTTTTGACACCTCATATCTCATGAACGGTGGCTCGCAGCGTAAAAAGTGTAGAGACGTTTTTTGTAGAGAATTTTATTATCTAAAACTAAGTTCCAGCAAGATTTTTTCGACAAAATCAAAGTTTATTGAAAAAATTGAAAAATTCGAAATTTTCAATATCTGACATACATTTCATAAAGTCCTAGATCCGACTCGACTGATCCCAGATGCCAAATTGACGATTTCAATTTTTCAAAACTTCGACAGGTCATATCTCATGAACGAAGGCTCGCAGCGAAAAAAGTGTGGTGACGTATTTTGTAGAGAATTTTATTATCTAAATCTAAGTTCCAGCAAGATTTTTCCGATAAAATCAATTTTGACTGGAAAAAAGTGAAAATTCCCGATTTTTCGACTCTATGACACTTCATATCTCATGAACGATGGCTCGCAGCGCAAAAAGTGTAAAGACGTTTTTTTGTAGAGAATTTTATTATCTATAACTAAGTTCCAGCAAGATTTTTTCGACAAAATCAAAGTTGGTTAGAAAAATTGGGAAATTCGAAATTTTCAATATCTGACATACATTTCATAAACTCCTAGATCCTACCCGACTGATCCCAGATGCCAAATTGACGATTTCAATTTTTCAAAACTTCGACAGGTCATATCTCATGAACGGTGGCTCGCAGCGCAAAAAGTGTAGAGACGTTTTGTGTAGAGAATTTTATTATCTAAAACTAAGTTCCAGCAAGATTTTTCCGATAAAATCAATTTTGACTGGGAAAAAAGTCAAAATTCGAATTTTTCGACTCTTTGACACTTCATATCTCATGAACGGTGGCTCGCAGCGAAAAAAGTGTAGAGACGTTTTTTGTAGAGAATTTCATTATCTAAAACTAAGTTCCAGCAAGATTTTTTCGACAAAATCAAAGTTGGTTGGAAAAATTGGAAAATTCGAAATTTTCAATATCTGACATACATTTCATAAAGTCCTAGATCCGACCCGACTGATTCCAGATGCCAAATTGACGATTTCAATATTCCAAACTCTTCGACAGGTTATATCTCATTAACGGTGGCTCGCAGCGCAAAAAGTGTAGAGACGTTTTTTTGTAGAGAATTTTATTATCTAAAACTAAGTTCCCAGCAAGATTTTTTCGACAAAATCAAAAAATGGTTAGAAAATTGAAAATTCGAAATTTTCAATATCTGACATGCATTTCATAAAGTCCTAGATCCGACCCGACCGATTCCAGATGCCAAATTGACGATTTCAATTTTTCAAAATTTCGACAGGTCATATCTCATGAACGGTGGCTCGCAGCGTAAAAAGGTCAGAGACGTTTTTTGTAGAGAATTTTATTATCTAAAACTAAGTTCAAGCAAGATTTTTTCGACAGAATCGAAGTTTATTGAAAAAATTGAAAAATTCGAAATTTTGAATATCTGACATACATTTCATAAAGTCCTAGATCCGACTCGACTGATCCCAGATGCCAAATTGACGATTTCAATTTTTCAAAACTTCGACAGGTCATATCTCATGAACGAAGGCTCGCAGCGAAAAAAGTGTGGTGACGTATTTTGTAGAGAATTTTATTATCTAAATCTAAGTTCCAGCAAGATTTTTTCCGATAAAATCAATTTGACTGGAAAAAAAGTGAAAATTCCGATTTTTCGACTCTATGACACTTCATATCTCATGAACGATGGCTCGCAGCGCAAAAAGTGTAGAGACGTTTTTTGTAGAGAATTTTATTATCTAAAACTAAGTTTCAGCAAGATTTTTTCGACAAAATCAAAGTTTATTGAAAAAATTGATAAATTCGAAATTTTCAATATCTGACATACATTTCATAAAGTCCTAGATCCGACCCGACTGATTCCAGATGCCAAATTGACGATTTCAATATTCCAAATCTTCGACAGGTCATATCTCATGAACGGTGGCTCGCAGCGCAAAAAGTGTAGAGACGTTTTTTGTAGAGAATTTTATTATCTAAAACTAAGTTCCAGCAAGATTTTTTCGACAAAATCAAAGTTTATTGAAGAAATTGAAAAATTCGAAATTTTCAATATCTGACATACATTTCATAAAGTCCTAGATCCGACTCGACTGATCCCAGATGCCAAATTGACGATTTCAATTTTTCAAAATTTCGACAGGTTATATCTCATGAACGGTGGCTCGCAGCGAAAAAAGTGTAGAGAAGTTTTTTTTAGAGAATTTTATTATCTAAATCTAAGTTTCAGCAAGATTTTTTCGACAAAATCAATTTTGAATGGAAAAAAGTGAAAATTCGAATTCTTCGACTCGTTGACACTTCATATCTCATGAACAGTGGCTCGCAGCGAAAAAAGTGTGGAGACATTTTTTTGTAGAGAATTTTATTGTCTAAATCTAAGTTTTTGCAAGATTTTTCCGATAAAATGAATTTTGACTGGAAAAAAGTGAAAATTCCAATTTTTCGACTTTTTGACACCTCATATCTCATGAACGGTGGCTCGCAGCGTAAAAAGGTCAGAGACGTTTTTTGTAGAGAATTTCATTATCTAAAACTAAGTTCCCAGCAAGATTTCTTCGACAAAATCAAAGTTTATTGAAGAAATTGAAAAATTCGAAATTTTCAATATCTGACATACATTTCATAAAGTCCTAGATCCTACCCGACTGATCCCAGATGCCAAATTGACGATTTCAATTTTTCAAAACTTCGACAGGTCATATCTCATGAACGGTGGCTCGCAGCGCAAAAAGTGTAGAGACGTTTTTTGTAGAGAATTTTATTATCTAAAACTAAGTTCCAGCATGATTTTTCCGATAAAATCAATTTTGACTGGGAAAAAGTCAAAATTCGAATTTTTCGACTCTTTGACACTTCATATCTCATGAACGGTGGCTCGCAGCGAAAAAAGTGTAGAGACGTTTTTTGTAGAAAATTTCATTATCTAAAACTAAGTTCCAGCAAGATTTTTTCGACAAAATCAAGTTGGTTGGAAAAATTGGAAAATTCGAATTTTCAATATCTGACATACATTTCATAAACTCCTAGACTCCTACCCGACTGATCCCAGATGCCAAATTGACGATTTCAATTTTTCAAAATTTCGACAGGTTATATCTCATGAACGGTGGCTCGCAGCGAAAAAAGTGTAGAGACGTTTTTTGTAGAGAATTTTATTATCTAAAACTAAGTTTCAGCAAGATTTTTTCGACAAAATCAAAGTTTATTGAAAAAATTGATAAATTCGAAATTTTCAATATCTGACATACATTTCATAAAGTCCTAGATCCGACCACCGACTGATTCCAGATGCCAAATTGACGATTTCAATATTCCAAATCTTCGACAGGTCATATCTCATAAAACGGTGGCTCGCAGCGCAAAAAGTGTGGAGACGTTTTTTTGTAGAGAATTTCATTATCTAAAACTAAGTTTTCAGCAAGATTTTTTCGACAAAATCAATTTTGACTGGAAAAAAGTGAAAATTCGAATTTTTTGACTCTTTGACACTTCATATCTCATGAACGGTGGCTCGCAGCGAAAAAAGTGTAGAGACGTTTTTTGTAGAGAATTTTATTATCTAAAACTATAAGTTTTTGCAAGATTTTTCCGATAAAATGAATTTTGACTGGAAAAAAGTGAAAATTCCAATTTTTCGACTTTTTGACACTTCATATCTCATGAACGGTGGCTCGCAGCGTAAAAAGGTCAGAAACGTTTTTTGTAGAGAATTTTATTATCTAAAACTAAGTTCAAGCAAGATTTTTTTCGACAAAATCAAAGTTTATTGAAAAAAATTGAAAAATTCGAAATTTTCAATATCTGACATACATTTCATAAAGTCCTAGATCCTACCCGACTGATCCCAGATGCAAATTGACGATTTCAATTTTTCAAAATTTCGACAGGTTATATCTCATGAACGGTGGCTCGCAGCGAAAAAAGTGTGGAGAACGTTTTTTGTAGAGAATTTCATTATCTAAAACTAAGTTTCAGCAAGATTTCTTCGACAAAATCAAAATTTGTTGAAAAAATTGAAAAATTCGAAATTTTCAAATTCTGATATATATTACATAAAGTTCTAGGTCCGACCCGACTGATCCCAGATGCCAAATTGACGATTTCAATTTTTCAAAATTTCGACAGGTCATATCTCACGAACGGAGGCTCGCGGAGAAAAAAGTGTAGAGAAGGTTTTTTTTAGAGAATTTTATTATCTAAATCTAAGTTTCAGCAAGATTTTTTTCGACAAAATCAATTTTGACTGGAAAAAAGTGAAAATTCAAATTTTTTGACTCTTTGACACTTCATATCTCATAAAACGGTAGCTCGCAGCGCAAAAAGTGTAGAGACGTTTTTTGTAGAGAATTTCATTATCTAAACTAAGTTCCAGCAAGATTTCTTCGACAAAATCAAAATTTGTTGAAAAAAATTGAAAAATTCGAAATTTTCAAATTCTGACATATATTACATAAAGTTCTAGGTCCGACCCGACTGATCCCAGATGCCAAATTGACGATTTCAATTTTTCAAAATTTCGACAGGTCATATCTCACGAACGGAGGCTCGCGGAGAAAAAAGTGTAGAGAAGTTTTTTTTAGAGAATTTTATTATCTAAATCTAAGTTTCAGCAAGATTTTTTCGACAAAATCAATTTTGACTGGAAAAAAGTGAAAATTCAAATTTTTTGACTCTTTGACACTTCATATCTCATGAACGGTAGCTCGCAGCGCAAAAAGTGTAGAGACATTTTTTGTAGAGAATTTCATTATCTAAAACTAAGTTCCAGCAAGATTTTTTCGACAAAATCAAAATTTGTTGAAAAAATTGAAAAATTCGAAATTTCAAATTCTGACATATATTACATAAAGTTCTAGGTCCGACCCGACTGATCCCAGGTGCCAAATTGACGATTTCAATTTTTCAAAACTTCGACAGGTCATATCTCACGAACGGAGGCTCGCAGAGAAAAAAGTGTAGAAAAGTTTTTTTTAGAGAATTTTATTATCTAAAACTAAGTTCCAGCAAGATTTTTTCGACAAAATCAAAGTTTATTGAAGAAATTGAAAAATTCGAAATTTTCAATATCTGACATACATTTCATAAACTCCTAGATCCTACCCGACTGATCCCAGATGCCAAATTGACGATTTCAATTTTTCAAAATTTCGACAGGTTATATCTCATGAACGGTGGCTCGCAGCGAAAAAAGTGTGGAAACGTTTTTTGTAGAGAATTTCATTATCTAAAACTAAGTTCCAGCAAGATTTTTTTCGACAAAATCAAAATTTGTTGAAAAAATTGAAAAATTCGAAATTTTCAAATTCTGACATATATTACATAAAGTTCTAGGTCCGACCCGACTGATCCCAGATGCCAAATTGACGATTTCAATTTTTCAAAATTTCGACAGGTCACATCTCACGAACAGAGGCTCGCAGAGAAGAAAGTGTAGAGAAGTTTTTTTTAGAGAATTTTATTATCTAAATCTAAGTTTCAGCAAGATTTTTTCGACAAAATCAATTTTGAATGGAAAAAAGTGAAAATTCGAATTCTTCGACTCGTTGACACTTCATATCTCATGAACAGTGGCTCGCAGCGAAAAAAGTGTGGAGACATTTTTTGTAGAGAATTTTATTGTCTAAATCTAAGTTTTTGCAAGATTTTTCCGATAAAATGAATTTTGACTGGAAAAAAGTGAAAATTCCAATTTTTCGACTTTTTGACACCTCATATCTCATGAACGGTGGCTCGCAGCGTAAAAAGTGTAGAGACGTTTTTTGTAGAGAATTTTATTATCTAAAACTAAGTTCCAGCAAGATTTTTTCGACAAAATCAAAGTTTATTGAAGAAATTGAAAAATTCGAAATTTTCAATATCTGACATACATTTCAATAAAGTCCTAGATCCGACTCGACTGATCCCAGATGCCAAATTGACGATTTCAATATTCCAAATCTTCGACAGGTCATATCTCATAAACGGTGGCTCGCAGCGCAAAAAAGTGTAGAGACGTTTTTTGTAGAGAATTTCATTATCTAAAACTAAGTTCCAGCAAGATTTTTTCGACAAAATCAAAATTTGTGGAAAAAATTGAAAAATTCGAAATTTTCAAATTCTGACATATATTACATAAAGATCTAGGTCCGACCCGACTGATCCCAGATGCCAAATTGACGATTTCAATTTTTCAAAATTTCGACAGGTCACATCTCACGAACGGAGGCTCGCAGAGAAAAAAGTGTAGAAAAGTTTTTTTTAGAGAATTTTATTATCTAAATCTAAGTTTCAGCAAGATTTTTTCTACAAAATCAATTTTGACTGGAAAAAAGTGAAAATTCGAATTTTTTGACTCTTTGACACTTCATATCTCATGAACGGTGGCTCACGGCGAAAAAAGTGTAGAGACGTTTTTTGTAGAGAATTTCATTATCTAAAACTAAGTTCCAGCAAGATTTTTCCGATAAAATGAATTTTGACTGGAAAAAAGTGAAAATTCCAATTTTTCGACTTTTTGACACCTCATATCTCATGAACGGTGGCTCGCAGCGTAAAAAGGTCAGAGACGTTTTTTGTAGAGAATTTCATTATCTAAAACTAAGTTCCAGCAAGATTTCTTCGACAAAATCAAAATTTGTTGAAAAAATTGAAAAATTCGAAATTTTCAAATTCTGACATATATTACATAAAGTTCTAGGTCCGACCCGACTGATCCCGGATGCCAAATTGACGATTTCAATTTTTCAAAATTTCGACAGGTCATATCTCACGAACGGAGGCTCGCGGAGAAAAAAGTGTAGAGAAGTTTTTTTTAGAGAATTTTATTATCTAAATCTAAGTTTCAGCAAGATTTTTTCGACAAAATCAATTTTGACTGGAAAAAAGTGAAAATTCGAATTTTTTGACTCTTTGACACTTCATATCTCATGAACGGTGGCTCGCAGCGCAAAAAATGTAGAGACGTTTTTTGTAGAGAATTTCATTATCTAAAACTAAGTTCCAGCAAGGTTTTTTCGACAAAATCAAAATTTGTTGAAAAAATTGAAAAATTCGAAATTTCAAATTCTGACATATATTACATAAAGTTCTAGGGTCCGACCCGACTGATCCCAGGTGCCAAATTGACGATTTCAATTTTTCAAAATTTCGACAGGTCACATCTCACGAACGGAGGCTCGCAGAGAAGAAAGTGTAGAGAAGTTTTTTTTAGAGAATTTTATTATCTAAATCTAAGTTTCAGCAAGATTTTTTCGACAAAATCAATTTTGAATGGAAAAAAGTGAAAATTCGAATTCTTCGACTCGTTGACACTTCATATCTCATGAACAGTGGCTCGCAGCGAAAAAAGTGTGGAGACGTTTTTTGTAGAGAATTTTATTGTCTAAATCTAAGTTTTTGCAAGATTTTTCCGAATAAAATGAATTTTGACTGGAAAAAAGTGAAAATTCCAATTTTTCGACTTTTTGACACCTCATATCTCATGAACGGTGGCTCGCAGCGTAAAAAGTGTAGAGACGTTTTTTGTAGAGAATTTTATTATCTAAAACTAAGTTCCAGCAAGATTTTTTCGACAAAATCAAAGTTTATTGAAGAAATTGAAAAATTCGAAATTTTCAATATCTGACATACATTTCATAAAGTCCTAGATCCGACTTGACTGATCCCAGATGCCAAATTGACGATTTCAATTTTTCAAAACTTCGACAGGTCATATCTCATGAACGAAGGCTCGCAGCGCAAAAAGTGTGGTGACGTATTTTGTAGAGAATTTTATTATCTAAATCTAAGTTCAGCAAGATTTTTCCGATAAAATCAATTTTGACTGGAAAAAAGTGAAAATTCCGATTTTTCGACTCTATGACACTTCATATCTCATGAACGATGGCTCGCAGCGCAAAAAGTGTAGAGACGTTTTTTGTAGAGAATTTTATTATCTATAACTAAGTTCCAGCAAGATTTTTTCGACAAAATCAAAGTTGGTTAGAAAAATTGGGAAATTCGTAATTTTCAATATCTGACATACATTTCATAAACTCCTAGATCCCTACCCGACTGATCCCAGATGCCAAATTGACGATTTCAATTTTTCAAAACTTCGACAGGTCATATCTCATGAACGGTGGCTCGCAGCGCAAAAAGTGTAGAGACGTTTTTTTGTAGAGAATTTTATTATCTAAAACTAAGTTCCAGCAAGATTTTTTCGACAAAATCAAAGTTTATTGAAGAAATTGAAAAATTCGAAATTTTCAATATCTGACATACATTTCATAAAGTCCTAGATCCGACTTGACTGATCCCAGATGCCAAATTGACGATTTCAATTTTTCAAAACTTCGACAGGTCATATCTCATGAACGAAGGCTCGCAGCGAAAAAAGTGTGGTGACGTATTTTGTAGAGAATTTTATTATCTAAATCTAAGTTCCAGCAAGATTTTTCCGATAAAATCAATTTTGACTTGAAAAAAGTGAAAATTCCGATTTTTCGACTCTATGACACTTCATATCTCATGAACGATGGCTCGCAGCGCAAAAAGTGTAGAGACGTTTTTTGTAGAGAATTTTATTATCTATAACTAAGTTCCAGCAAGATTTTTTCGACAAAATCAAAGTTGGTTAGAAAAATTGGGAAATTCGAAATTTTCAATATCTGACATACATTTCATAAACTCCTAGATCCCTTACCCGACTGATCCCAGATGCCAAATTGACGATTTCAATTTTTCAAACTTCGACAGGTCATATCTCATGAACGGTGGCTCGCAGCGCAAAAAGTGTAGAGACGTTTTTTGTAGAGAATTTTACTATCGAAAACTAAGTTCCAGCAAGATTTTTCCGATAAAATCAATTTTGACTGGGAAAAAGTCAAAATTCGAATTTTTCGACTCTTTGACACTTCATATCTCATGAACGGTGGCTCGCAGCGCAAAAAATGTAGAGACGTTTTTTGTAGAGAATTTTACTATCGAAAACTAAGTTCCAGCAAGATTTTTCCGATAAAATCAATTTTGACTGGAAAAAAGTGAAAATTCGAATTTTTTGACTCTTTGACACTTCATATCTCATGAACGGTGGCTCGCAGCGCAAAAAATGTAGAGACGTTTTTTGTAGAGAATTTCATTATCTAAAACTAAGTTCCAGCAAGGTTTTTTCGACAAAATCAAAATTTGTTGAAAAAATTGAAAAATTCGAAATTTTCAAATTCTGACATATATTACATAAAGTTCTAGGTCCGACCCGACTGATCCCAGGTGCCAAATTGACGATTTTCAATTTTTCAAAATTTCGACAGGTCACATCTCACGAACAGAGGCTCGCAGAGAAGAAAGTGTAGAGAAGTTTTTTTTAAAGAATTTTATTATCTAAATCTAAGTTTTTGCAAGATTTTTCCGATAAAATGAATTTTGACTGGAAAAAAGTGAAAATTCCAATTTTTCGACTTTTTGACACCTCATATCTCATGAACGGTGGCTCGCAGCGTAAAAAGTGTAGAGACGTTTTTTGTAGAGAATTTTATTATCTAAAACTAAGTTCCAGCAAGATTTTTTCGACAAAATCAAAGTTTATTGAAGAAATTGAAAAATTCGAAATTTTCAATATCTGACATATACATTTCATAAAGTCCTAGATCCGACTTGACTGATCCCAGATGCCAAATTGACGATTTCAATTTTTCAAAACTTCGACAGGTCATATCTCATGAACGAAGGGCTCGCAGCGCAAAA
>OW445483.1:1414614-1501593 GCA_918226075.1 Microctonus brassicae
CTACCGACTGATCCCAGATGACAAATTGGCGATTTCAATTTTCAAATTTCGACAGGTCACATCTCACGAACTGAGGCTGGCAGAGAAAAAAGTGTAGAGGAAGTTTTTTTTCAGAGAATTTTATTATCTAAATCTAAGTTTCAGCAAGATTTTTTCGACAAAATCAATTTTGACTGGAAAAAAGTGAAAATTCGAATTTTTTGACTATTTGACACTTCATATCTCATGAACGGTGGCTCGCAGCGCAAAAAGTGTGAAGACGTTTTTTTGTAGAGAATATTTATTATCTAAAACTAAGTTCCAGCAAGATTTTTCCGATAAAATCAATTTTGACTGGGAAAAAGTCATATTTCGAATTTTTCGACTCTTTGACACTTCATATCTTATGAACAGTGGCTCGCAGCGAAAAAAGTGTAGAGACGTTTTTCGTAGAGAATTTTATTATCTAAAACTAAGTTCCAGCAAGATTTTTTCGACAAAATCAAAGTTGGTTGGAAAAATTGGAAAATTCGAAATTTCCAAATCCTGAAATACATTTCATGAAGTCCTAGATCCGACCCGACTGATCCCAGGTGCCAAATCGACGAATCCAATTTTTCAAAATTTCGACAGGTCATATCTCATGAACGGAGGCTCGCAGCGAAAAAAGTGTAGAGAAGTTTTTTTTTGAGAATTTTATTATCTAAATCTAAGTTTCAGCAAGATTTTTTCGACAAAATCAATTTTGAATGGAAAAAAAGTGAAAATTCAAATTTTTTTGACTCTTTGACACTTCATATCTCATGAACGGTAGCTCGCAGCGCAAAAAGTGTAGAGACATTTTTTGTAGAGAATTTCATTATCTAAAACTAAGTTCCAGCAAGATTTTTTCGACAAAATCAAAGTTGGTTGGAAAAATTGGAAAATTCGAAATTTCAATATCTGACATACATTCATAAAGTCCTAGATCCTACCCGACTGATCCAGATGCCAAATTGACGATTTCAATTTTTCAAAATTTCGACAGGTTATATCTCATGAACGGTGGCTCGCAGCGAAAAAAGTGTGGAGACGTTTTTTGTAGAGAATTTCATTATCTAAAACTAAGTTTCAGCAAGATTTCTTCGACAAAATCAAAATTTGTTGAAAAAATTGAAAAATTCGAAATTTTCAAATTCTGATATATATTACATAAAGTTCTAGGTCCGACCCGACTGATCCCAGATGCCAATATTGACGATTTCAATTTTTCAAAATTTCGACAGGTCATATCTCACGAACGGAGGCTCGCGGAGAAAAAAGTGTAGAGAAGTTTTTTTTTAGAGAATTTTATTATCTAAATCTAAGTTTCAGCAAGATTTTTTCGACAAAATCAATTTTGACTGGAAAAAAGTGAAAATTCAAATTTTTTGACTCTTTGACACTTCATATCTCATAAACGGTAGCTCGCAGCGCAAAAAGTGTAGAGACGTTTTTTGTAGAGAATTTCATTATCTAAAACTAAGTTCCAGCAAGATTTCTTCGACAAAATCAAAATTTGTTGAAAAAATTGAAAAATTCGAAATTTTCAAATTCTGACATATATTACATAAAGTTCTAGGTCCGACCCGACTGATCCCAGATGCCAAATTGACGATTTCAATTTTTCAAAATTTCGACAGGTCATATCTCACGAACGGAGGCTCGCGGAGAAAAAAGAGTAGAGAAGTTTTTTTTAGAGAATTTTATTATCTAAATCTAAGTTATCAGCAAGATTTTTTCGACAAAATCAATTTTGACTGGAAAAAAGTGAAAATTCAAATTTTTTGACTCTTTGACACTTCATATCTCATGAACGGTAGCTCGCAGCGCAAAAAGTGTAGAGACATTTTTTGTAGAGAATTTCATTATCTAAAACTAAGTTCCAGCAAGATTTTTTCGACAAAATCAAAGTTGGTTGGAAAAATTGGAAAATTCGAAATTTTCAATATCTGACATACATTCCATAAACTCCTAGATCCTACCCGAGTGATCCCAGATGCCGAATTGACGATTTCAATTTTCAAAATTTCGACAGGTTATATCTCATGAACGGTGGCTCGCAGCGAAAAAAGTGTAGAGACGTTTTTTGTAGAGAATTTCATTATCTAAAACTAAGTTCCAGCAAGATTTTTTCGACAAAATCAAAATTTGTTGAAAAAATTGAAAAATTCGAAATTTTCAAATTCTGACATATATTACATAAAGTTCTAAGGTCCGACCCGACTGATCCCAGGTGCCAAATTGACGATTTCAATTTTTCAAAATTTCGACAGGTCACATCTCACGAATAGAGGCTCGCAGAGAAGAAAGTGTAGAGAAGTTTTTTTTAGAGAATTTTATTATCTAAATCTAAGTTTCAGCAAGATTTTTTCGACAACATCAATTTTGACCGGAAAAAAGTGAAAATTCGAATTTTTTGACTCTTTGACACTTCATATCTCATGAACGGTGGCTCGCAGCGAAAAAAGTGTAGAGAAGTTTTTTCTTAGAGAATTTTATAATCTAAATCTAAGTTTTCGCAAGATTTTTCCGATAAAATGAATTTTGACTGGAAAAAAGTGAAAATTCCAATTTTCCGACTTTTTTGACACTTCATATCTCATGAACGGTGGCTCGCAGCGAAAAAAAGTGTAGAGAAGTTTTTTTTTAGAGAATCTTATTATCTAAATCTAAGTTTTTGCAAGATTTTTCCGATAAAATGAATTTTGACTGGAAAAAAAGTGAAAATTCCAATTTTTTGACTTTTTTGACACTTCATATCTCATGAACGGTGGCTCGCAGCGTAAAAATGTCCGAGACGTTTTTTGTAGAGAATTTTATTATCTAAAACTAAGTTCCAGCAAGATTTTTTCGACAAAATCAAAGTTTATTGAAAAAATTGATAAATTCGAAATTTTCAATATCTGACATACATTTCATAAACTCCTAGATCTTACCCGACTGATCCCAGATGCCAAATTGACGACTTCAATTTTTCAATACTTCGACAGGTCATATCTCATGAACGGTGGCTCGCAGCGAAAAAAGTGTAGAGACGTTTTTTGTAGAGAATTTTATTATCTAAAACTAAGTTCCAGCAAGATTTTTTCGACAAAATCAAAGTTGGTTGGAAAAATTGGAAAATTCGAAATTTCCAAATCCTGAAATACATTTCATGAAGTCCTTAGATCCGACCCGACTGATCCCAGATGCCAAATTGACGATTTCAATTTTTCAAACTTCGACAGGTCATATCTCACGAACGGAGGCTCGCAGAGAAAAAAGTGTAGAAAAGTTTTTTTTAGAGAATTTTATTATCTAAATCTAAGTTTCAGCAAGATTTTTTCGACAAAATCAATTTTGACTGGAACAAAAGTGAAAATTCGAATTCTTCGACTCTTTGACACTTCATATCTCATGAACAGTGGCTCGCAGCGAAAAAAGTGTGGAGACGTTTTTTGTAGAGAATTTTATTGTCTAAATCTAAGTTTCGCAAGATTTTTCCGATAAAATGAATTTTGACTGGAAAAAAGTGAAAATTCCAATTTTTCGACATTTCGACACCTCATATCTCATGAACGGTGGCTCGCAGCGTAAAAAGTGTAGAGACGTTTTTTGTAGAGAATTTTATTATCTAAATCTAAGTTTCAGCAAGATTTTTTCGACAAAATCAATTTTGAATGGAAAAAAGTGAAAATTCAAATTTTTTGACTCTTTGACACTTCATATCTCATGAACGGTAGCTCGCAGCGCAAAAAGTGTAGAGACATTTTTTGTAGAGAATTTCATTATCTAAAACTAAGTTCCAGCAAGATTTTTTCGACAAAATCAAAGTTGGTTGGAAAAATTGGAAAATTCGAAATTTCATATCTGACATACATTCCATAAAGTCCTAGATCCTACCCGACTGATCCCAGATGCCAAATTGACGATTTCAATTTTTCAAAATTTCGACAGGTTATATCTCATGAACGGTGGCTCGCAGCGAAAAAAGTGTGGAGACGTTTTTTGTAGAGAATTTCATTATCTAAAACTAAGTTTCAGCAAGATTTCTTCGACAAAAATCAAAATTTGTTGAAAAAATTGAAAAATTCGAAATTTTCAAATTCTGATATATATTACATAAAGTTCTAGGTCCGACCCGACTGATCCCAGATGCCAAATTGACGATTTCAATTTTCAAAATTTCGACAGGTCATATCTCACGAACGGAGGCTCGCGGAGAAAAAAGTGTAGAGAAGTTTTTTTTAGAGAATTTTATTATCTAAATCTAAGTTTCAGCAAGATTTTTTCGACAAAATCAATTTTGACTGGAAAAAAGTGAAAATTCAAATTTTTTGACTCTTTGACACTTCATATCTCATAAACGGTAGCTCGCAGCGCAAAAAGTGTAGAGACGTTTTTTGTAGAGAATTTGCATTATCTAAAACTAAGTTCCAGCAAGATTTCTTCGACAAAATCAAAATTTGTTGAAAAAATTGAAAAATTCGAAATTTTCAAATTCTGACATATATTACATAAAGTTCTAGGTCCGACCCGACTGATCCCAGATGCCAAATTGACGATTTCAATTTTTCAAAATTTCGACAGGTCATATCTCACGAACGGAGGCTCGCGGAGAAAAAAGAGTAGAGAAGTTTTTTTTAGAGAATTTTATTATCTAAATCTAAGTTTCAGCAAGATTTTTTCGACAAAATCAATTTTGACTGGAAAAAAGTGAAAATTCAAATTTTTTGACTCTTTGACACTTCATATCTCATGAACGGTAGCTCGCAGCGCAAAAAGTGTAGAGACATTTTTTGTAGAGAATTTCATTATCTAAAACTAAGTTCCAGCAAGATTTTTTCGACAAAATCAAAGTTGGTTGGAAAAATTGGAAAATTCGAAATTTTCAATATCTGACATACATTCCATAAACTCCTAGATCCTACCCGAGTGATCCAGATGCCAAATTGACGATTTCAATTTTTCAAATTTCGACAGGTTATATCTCATGAACGGTGGCTCGCAGCGAAAAAAGTGTAGAGACGTTTTTTGTAGAGAATTTCATTATCTAAAACTAAGTTCCAGCAAGATTTTTTCGACAAAATCAAAATTTGTTGAAAAAATTGAAAAATTCGAAATTTTCAAATTCTGACATATATTACATAAAGTTCTAGGTCCGACCGACTGATCCCAGGTGCCAAATTGACGATTTCAATTTTTCAAAATTTCGACAGGTCACATCTCACGAATAGAGGCTCGCAGAGAAGAAAGTGTAGAGAAGTTTTTTTTAGAGAATTTTATTATCTAAATCTAAGTTTCAGCAAGATTTTTCGACAACATCAATTTTGACCGGAAAAAAGTGAAAATTCGAATTTTTTGACTCTTTGACACTTCATATCTCATGAACGGTGGCTCGCAGCGAAAAAAGTGTAGAGAAGTTTTTCTTAGAGAATTTTATAATCTAAATCTAAGTTTTCGCAAGATTTTTCCGATAAAATGAATTTTGACTGGAAAAAAGTGAAAATTCCAATTTTCCGACTTTTTGACACTTCATATCTCATGAACGGTGGCTCGCAGCGAAAAAAGTGTAGAGAAGTTTTTTTTAGAGAATCTTATTATCTAAATCTAAGTTTTTGCAAGATTTTTCCGATAAAATGAATTTTGACTGGAAAAAAGTGAAAATTCCAATTTTTTGACTTTTTGACACTTCATATCTCATGAACGGTGGCTCGCAGCGTAAAAATGTCCGAGACGTTTTTTGTAGAGAATTTTATTATCTAAAACTAAGTTCCAGCAAGATTTTTTCGACAAAATCAAAGTTTATTGAAAAAATTGATAAATTCGAAATTTTCAATATCTGACATACATTTCATAAACTCCTAGATCTTACCCGACTGATCCCAGATGCCAAATTGACGACTTCAATTTTTCAATACTTCGACAGGTCATATCTCATGAACGGTGGCTCGCAGCGAAAAAAGTGTAGAGACGTTTTTTGTAGAGAATTTTATTATCTAAAACTAAGTTCCAGCAAGATTTTTTCGACAAAATCAAAGTTGGTTGGAAAAATTGGAAAATTCGAAATTTCCAAATCCTGAAATACATTTCATGAAGTCTTAGATCCGACCCGACTGATCCCAGATGCCAAATTGACGATTTCAATTTTTCAAAACTTCGACAGGTCATATCTCACGAACGGAGGCTCGCAGAGAAAAAAGTGTAGAAAAGTTTTTTTTAGAGAATTTTATTATCTAAATCTAAGTTTCAGCAAGATTTTTTCGACAAAATCAATTTTGACTGGAAAAAAGTGAAAATTCGAATTCTTCGACTCTTTGACACTTCATATCTCATGAACAGTGGCTCGCAGCGAAAAAAGTGTGGAGACGTTTTTTGTAGAGAATTTTATTGTCTAAATCTAAGTTTTCGCAAGATTTTTCCGATAAAATGAATTTTGACTGGAAAAAAGTGAAAATTCCAATTTTTCGACATTTCGACACCTCATATCTCATGAACGGTGGCTCGCAGCGTAAAAAGTGTAGAGACGTTTTTTGTAGAGAATTTTATTATCTAAAACTAAGTTCCAGCAAGATTTTTTCGACAAAATCAAAGTTTATTGAAAAAATTGATAAATCCGAAATTTTCAATATCTGACATACATTTCATAAAGTCCTAGATCCGACCCGACTGATTCCAGATGCCAAATTGACGATTTCAATATTCCAAATCTTCGACAGGTCATATCTCATGAACGGTGGCTCGCAGCGCAAAAAGTGTAGAGACGTTTTTTGTAGAGAATTTTATTATCTAAAACTAAGTTCCAGCAAGATTTTTTCGACAAAATCAAAAATGGTTAGAAAAATTGGAAAATTCGAAATTTTCAATATCTGACATACATTTCATAAACTCCTAGATCCTACCCGACTGATCCCAGATGACAAATTGGCGATTTCAATTTTTCAAAATTTCGACAGGTCACATCTCACGAACTGAGGCTGGCAGAGAAAAAAGTGTAGAGAAGTTTTTTTTAGAGAATTTTATTATCTAAATCTAAGTTTCAGCAAGATTTTTTCGACAAAATCAATTTTGACTGGAAAAAAGTGAAAATTCGAATTTTTTGACTATTTGACACTTCATATCTCATGAACGGTGGCTCGCAGCGCAAAAAGTGTGAAGACGTTTTTTGTAGAGAATTTTATTATCTAAAACTAAGTTCCAGCAAGATTTTTCCGATAAAATCAATTTTGACTGGGAAAAAGTCATATTTCGAATTTTTCGACTCTTTGACACTTCATATCTTATGAACAGTGGCTCGCAGCGAAAAAAGTGTAGAGACGTTTTTCGTAGAGAATTTTATTATCTAAAACTAAGTTCCAGCAAGATTTTTTCGACAAAATCAAAGTTGGTTGGAAAAATTGGAAAATTCGAAATTTCCAAATCCTGAAATACATTTCATGAAGTCCTAGATCCGACCCGACTGATCCCAGGTGCCAAATCGACGAATCCAATTTTTCAAAATTTCGACAGGTCATATCTCATGAACGGAGGCTCGCAGCGAAAAAAGTGTAGAGAAGTTTTTTTTTGAGAATTTTATTATCTAAATCTAAGTTTCAGCAAGATTTTTTCGACAAAATCAATTTTGAATGGAAAAAAGTGAAAATTCAAATTTTTTGACTCTTTGACACTTCATATCTCATGAACGGTAGCTCGCAGCGCAAAAAGTGTAGAGACATTTTTTGTAGAGAATTTCATTATCTAAAACTAAGTTCCAGCAAGATTTTTTCGACAAAATCAAAGTTGGTTGGAAAAATTGGAAAATTCGAAATTTTCAATATCTGACATACATTCCATAAAGTCCTAGATCCTACCCGACTGATCCCAGATGCCAAATTGACGATTTCAATTTTTCAAAATTTCGACAGGTTATATCTCATGAACGGTGGCTCGCAGCGAAAAAAGTGTGGAGACGTTTTTTGTAGAGAATTTCATTATCTAAAACTAAGTTTCAGCAAGATTTCTTCGACAAAATCAAAATTTGTTGAAAAAATTGAAAAATTCGAAATTTTCAAATTCTGATATATATTACATAAAGTTCTAGGTCCGACCCGACTGATCCCAGATGCCAAATTGACGATTTCAATTTTTCAAAATTTCGACAGGTCATATCTCACGAACGGAGGCTCGCGGAGAAAAAAGTGTAGAGAAGTTTTTTTTAGAGAATTTTATTATCTAAATCTAAGTTTCAGCAAGATTTTTTCGACAAAATCAATTTTGACTGGAAAAAAGTGAAAATTCAAATTTTTTGACTCTTTGACACTTCATATCTCATAAACGGTAGCTCGCAGCGCAAAAAGTGTAGAGACGTTTTTTGTAGAGAATTTCATTATCTAAAACTAAGTTCCAGCAAGATTTCTTCGACAAAATCAAAATTTGTTGAAAAATTGAAAAATTCGAAATTTTCAAATTCTGACATATATTACATAAAGTTCTAGGTCCGACCCGACTGATCCCAGATGCCAAATTGACGATTTCAATTTTTCAAAATTTCGACAGGTCATATCTCACGAACGGAGGCTCGCGGAGAAACAAGAGTAGAGAAGTTTTTTTTAGAGAATTTTATTATCTAAATCTAAGTTTCAGCAAGATTTTTCGACAAAATCAATTTTGACTGGAAAAAAGTGAAAATTCAAATTTTTTGACTCTTTGGACACTTCATATCTCATGAACGGTAGCTCGCAGCGCAAAAAGTGTAGAGACATTTTTTGTAGAGAATTTCATTATCTAAAACTAAGTTCCAGCAAGATTTTTTCGACAAAATCAAAGTTGGTTGGAAAAATTGGAAAATTCGAAATTTTCAATATCTGACATACATTCCATAAACTCCTAGATCCTACCCGAGTGATCCCAGATGCCAAATTGACGATTTCAATTTTTCAAAATTTCGACAGGTTATATCTCATGAACGGTGGCTCGCAGCGAAAAAAGTGTAGAGAAGTTTTTTTTAGAGAATTTTATTATCTAAATCTAAGTTTCAGCAAGATTTTTTCGACAAAATCAAAATTTGTTGAAAAAATTGAAAAATTCGAAATTTTCAAATTCTGACATATATTACATAAAGTTCTAGGTCCGACCCGACTGATCCCAGGTGCCAAATTGACGATTTCAATTTTTCAAAATTTCGACAGGTCACATCTCACGAACAGAGGCTCGCAGAGAAGAAAGTGTAGAGAAGTTTTTTTTAGAGAATTTTATTATCTAAATCTAAGTTTCAGCAAGATTTTTTCGACAACATCAATTTTGACTGGAAAAAAGTGAAAATTCGAATTTTTTGACTCTTTGACACTTCATATCTCATGAACGGTGGCTCGCAGCGAAAAAAGTGTAGAGAAGTTTTTCTTAGAGAATTTTATAATCTAAATCTAAGTTTTCGCAAGATTTTTCCGATAAAATGAATTTTGACTGGAAAAAAGTGAAAATTCCAATTTTCCGACTTTTTGACACTTCATATCTCATGAACGGTGGCTCGCAGCGCAAAAAGTGTAGAGACGTATTTTGTAGAGAATTTTATTATCTAAATCTATATTCTAGCTAGATTTTTCCGATAAAATCAATTTTGACTGGAAAAAAGTGAAAATTCCGATTTTTCGACTCTATGACACTTCATATCTCATGAACGATGGCTCGCAGCGCAAAAAGTGTAGAGACGTTTTTTGTAGAGAATTTTATTATCTAAAACTAAGTTCCAGCAAGATTTTTTCGACAAAATCAAAGTTGGTTAGAAAAATTGGAAAATTCGAAATTTTCAATATCTGACATACATTACATAAAGTTCTAGGTCCGACCCGACTGATCCCAGATGCCAAATTGACGATTTCAATTTTTCAAAATTTCGACAGGTCACATCTCACGAACAGAGGCTCGCAGAGAAGAAAGTGTAGAGAAGTTTTTTTAGAGAATTTTATTATCTAAATCTAAGTTTCAGCAAGATTTTTTCGACAAAATCAATTTTGAATGGAAAAAAGTGAAAATTCGAATTCTTCGACTCGTTGACACTTCATATCTCATGAACAGTGGCTCGCAGCGAAAAAAGTGTGGAGACATTTTTTGTAGAGAATTTTATTGTCTAAATCTAAGTTTTTGCAAGATTTTTCCGATAAAATGAATTTTGACTGGAAAAAAGTGAAAATTCCAATTTTTCGACTTTTTGACACCTCATATCTCATGAACGGTGGCTCGCAGCGTAAAAAGTGTAGAGACGTTTTTTGTAGAGAATTTTATTATCTAAAACTAAGTTCCAGCAAGATTTTTTCGACAAAATCAAAGTTTATTGAAGAAATTGAAAAATTCGAAATTTTCAATATCTGACATACATTTCATAAAGTCCTAGATCCTACCCGACTGATCCCAGATGCCAAATTGACGATTTCAATTTTTCAAAACTTCGACAGGTCATATCTCATGAACGGTGGCTCGCAGCGCAAAAAGTGTAGAGACGTTTTTTGTAGAGAATTTTATTATCTAAAACTAAGTTCCAGCAAGATTTTTCCGATAAAATCAATTTTGACTGGGAAAAAGTCAAAATTCGAATTTTTCGACTCTTTGACACTTCATATCTCATGAACGGTGGCTCGCAGCGAAAAAAGTGTAGAGACGTTTTTTGTAGAAAATTTCATTATCTAAAACTAAGTTCCAGCAAGATTTTTTCGACAAAATCAAAGTTGGTTGGAAAAATTGGAAAATTCGAAATTTTCAATATCTGACATACATTTCATAAACTCCTAGATCCTACCCGACTGATCCCAGATGCCAAATTGACGATTTCAATTTTTCAAAATTTCGACAGGTTATATCTCATGAACGGTGGCTCGCAGCGAAAAAAGTGTAGAGACGTTTTTTGTAGAGAATTTTATTATCTAAAACTAAGTTTCAGCAAGATTTTTTCGACAAAATCAAAGTTTATTGAAAAAATTGATAAATTCGAAATTTTCAATATCTGACATACATTTCATAAAGTCCTAGATCCGACCCGACTGATTCCAGATGCCAAATTGACGATTTCAATATTCCAAATCTTCGACAGGTCATATCTCATAAACGGTGGCTCGCAGCGCAAAAAGTGTAGAGACGTTTTTTGTAGAGAATTTCATTATCTAAAACTAAGTTTCAGCAAGATTTTTTCGACAAAATCAATTTTGACTGGAAAAAAGTGAAAATTCGAATTTTTTGACTCTTTGACACTTCATATCTCATGAACGGTGGCTCGCAGCGAAAAAAGTGTAGAGACGTTTTTTGTAGAGAATTTCATTATCTAAATCTAAGTTTTTGCAAGATTTTTCCGATAAAATGAATTTTGACTGGAAAAAAGTGAAAATTCCAATTTTTCGACTTTTTGACACTTCATATCTCATGAACGGTGGCTCGCAGCGTAAAAAGGTCAGAAACGTTTTTTGTAGAGAATTTTATTATCTAAAACTAAGTTCAAGCAAGATTTTTTCGACAAAATCAAAGTTTATTGAAAAAATTGAAAAATTCGAAATTTTCAATATCTGACATACATTTCATAAAGTCCTAGATCCTACCCGACTGATCCCAGATGCCAAATTGACGATTTCAATTTTTCAAAATTTCGACAGGTTATATCTCATGAACGGTGGCTCGCAGCGAAAAAAGTGTGGAGACGTTTTTTGTAGAGAATTTCATTATCTAAAACTAAGTTTCAGCAAGATTTCTTCGACAAAATCAAAATTTGTTGAAAAAATTGAAAAATTCGAAATTTTCAAATTCTGATATATATTACATAAAGTTCTAGGTCCGACCCGACTGATCCCAGATGCCAAATTGACGATTTCAATTTTTCAAAATTTCGACAGGTCATATCTCACGAACGGAGGCTCGCGGAGAAAAAAGTGTAGAGAAGTTTTTTTTAGAGAATTTTATTATCTAAATCTAAGTTTCAGCAAGATTTTTTCGACAAAATCAATTTTGACTGGAAAAAAGTGAAAATTCAAATTTTTTGACTCTTTGACACTTCATATCTCATAAACGGTAGCTCGCAGCGCAAAAAGTGTAGAGACGTTTTTTGTAGAGAATTTCATTATCTAAAACTAAGTTCCAGCAAGATTTCTTCGACAAAATCAAAATTTGTTGAAAAAATTGAAAAATTCGAAATTTTCAAATTCTGACATATATTACATAAAGTTCTAGGTCCGACCCGACTGATCCCAGATGCCAAATTGACGATTTCAATTTTTCAAAATTTCGACAGGTCATATCTCACGAACGGAGGCTCGCGGAGAAAAAAGTGTAGAGAAGTTTTTTTTAGAGAATTTTATTATCTAAATCTAAGTTTCAGCAAGATTTTTTCGACAAAATCAATTTTGACTGGAAAAAAGTGAAAATTCAAATTTTTTGACTCTTTGACACTTCATATCTCATGAACGGTAGCTCGCAGCGCAAAAAGTGTAGAGACATTTTTTGTAGAGAATTTCATTATCTAAAACTAAGTTCCAGCAAGATTTTTTCGACAAAATCAAAATTTGTTGAAAAAATTGAAAAATTCGAAATTTTCAAATTCTGACATATATTACATAAAGTTCTAGGTCCGACCCGACTGATCCCAGGTGCCAAATTGACGATTTCAATTTTTCAAAACTTCGACAGGTCATATCTCACGAACGGAGGCTCGCAGAGAAAAAAGTGTAGAAAAGTTTTTTTTAGAGAATTTTATTATCTAAAACTAAGTTCCAGCAAGATTTTTTCGACAAAATCAAAGTTTATTGAAGAAATTGAAAAATTCGAAATTTTCAATATCTGACATACATTTCATAAACTCCTAGATCCTACCCGACTGATCCCAGATGCCAAATTGACGATTTCAATTTTTCAAAATTTCGACAGGTTATATCTCATGAACGGTGGCTCGCAGCGAAAAAAGTGTAGAAACGTTTTTTGTAGAGAATTTCATTATCTAAAACTAAGTTCCAGCAAGATTTTTTCGACAAAATCAAAATTTGTTGAAAAAATTGAAAAATTCGAAATTTTCAAATTCTGACATATATTACATAAAGTTCTAGGTCCGACCCGACTGATCCCAGATGCCAAATTGACGATTTCAATTTTTCAAAATTTCGACAGGTCACATCTCACGAACAGAGGCTCGCAGAGAAGAAAGTGTAGAGAAGTTTTTTTTAGAGAATTTTATTATCTAAATCTAAGTTTCAGCAAGATTTTTTCGACAAAATCAATTTTGAATGGAAAAAAGTGAAAATTCGAATTCTTCGACTCGTTGACACTTCATATCTCATGAACAGTGGCTCGCAGCGAAAAAAGTGTGGAGACATTTTTTGTAGAGAATTTTATTGTCTAAATCTAAGTTTTTGCAAGATTTTTCCGATAAAATGAATTTTGACTGGAAAAAAGTGAAAATTCCAATTTTTCGACTTTTTGACACCTCATATCTCATGAACGGTGGCTCGCAGCGTAAAAAGTGTAGAAACGTTTTTTGTAGAGAATTTTATTATCTAAAACTAAGTTCCAGCAAGATTTTTTCGACAAAATCAAAGTTTATTGAAGAAATTGAAAAATTCGAAATTTTCAATATCTGACATACATTTCATAAAGTCCTAGATCCGACTCGACTGATCCCAGATGCCAAATTGACGATTTCAATATTCCAAATCTTCGACAGGTCATATCTCATAAACGGTGGCTCGCAGCGCAAAAAGTGTAGAGACGTTTTTTGTAGAGAATTTCATTATCTAAAACTAAGTTCCAGCAAGATTTTTTCGACAAAATCAAAATTTGTGGAAAAAATTGAAAAATTCGAAATTTTCAAATTCTGACATATATTACATAAAGATCTAGGTCCGACCCGACTGATCCCAGATGCCAAATTGACGATTTCAATTTTTCAAAATTTCGACAGGTCACATCTCACGAACGGAGGCTCGCAGAGAAAAAAGTGTAGAAAAGTTTTTTTTAGAGAATTTTATTATCTAAATCTAAGTTTCAGCAAGATTTTTTCTACAAAATCAATTTTGACTGGAAAAAAGTGAAAATTCGAATTTTTTGACTCTTTGACACTTCATATCTCATGAACGGTGGCTCACGGCGAAAAAAGTGTAGAGACGTTTTTTGTAGAGAATTTCATTATCTAAAACTAAGTTCCAGCAAGATTTTTCCGATAAAATGAATTTTGACTGGAAAAAAGTGAAAATTCCAATTTTTCGACTTTTTGACACCTCATATCTCATGAACGGTGGCTTGCAGCGTAAAAAGTGTAGAGACGTTTTTTGTAGAGAATTTTATTATCTAAAACTAAGTTTCAGCAAGATTTTTTCGACAAAATCAAAGTTTATTGAAAAAATTGATAAATTCGAAATTTTCAATATCTGACATACATTTCATAAAGTCCTAGATCCTACCCGACTGATCCCAGATGCCAAATTGACGATTTCAATTTTTCAAAACTTCGACAGGTCATATCTCATGAACGGTGGCTCGCAGCGCAAAAAGTGTAGAGACGTTTTTTGTAGAGAATTTTATTATCTAAAACTAAGTTCCAGCAAGATTTTTCCGATAAAATCAATTTTGACTGGGAAAAAGTCAAAATTCGAATTTTTCGACTCTTTGACACTTCATATCTCATGAACGGTGGCTCGCAGCGAAAAAAGTGTAGAGACGTTTTTTGTAGAAAATTTCATTATCTAAAACTAAGTTCCAGCAAGATTTTATCGACAAAATCAAAGTTGGTTGGAAAAATTGGAAAATTCGAAATTTTCAATATCTGACATACATTTCATAAACTCCTAGATCCTACCCGACTGATCCCAGATGCCAAATTGACGATTTCAATTTTTCAAAATTTCGACAGGTTATATCTCATGAACGGTGGCTCGCAGCGAAAAAAGTGTAGAGACGTTTTTTGTAGAGAATTTTATTATCTAAAACTAAGTTTCAGCAAGATTTTTTCGACAAAATCAAAGTTTATTGAAAAAATTGATAAATTCGAAATTTTCAATATCTGACATACATTTCATAAAGTCCTAGATCCGACCCGACTGATTCCAGATGCCAAATTGACGATTTCAATATTCCAAATCTTCGACAGGTCATATCTCATAAACGGTGGCTCGCAGCGCAAAAAGTGTAGAGACGTTTTTTGTAGAGAATTTCATTATCTAAAACTAAGTTCCAGCAAGATTTTTTCGACAAAATCAAAATTTGTTGAAAAAATTGAAAAATTCGAAATTTTCAAATTCTGACATATATTACATAAAGTTCTAGGTCCGACCCGACTGATCCCAGATGCCAAATTGACGATTTAAATTTTTCAAAATTTCGACAGGTCACATCTCACGAACGGAGGCTCGCAGAGAAAAAAGTGTAGAGAAGTTTTTTTTAGAGAATTTTATTATCTAAATCTAAGTTTCATTAAGATTTTTTCGACAAAATCAATTTTGAATGGAAAAAAGTGAAAATTCGAATTCTTCGACTCGTTGACACTTCATATCTCATGAACAGTGGCTCGCAGCGAAAAAAGTGTGGAGACGTTTTTTGTAGAGAATTTTATTATCTAAATCTAAGTTTTTGCAAGATTTTTCCGATAAAATGAATTTTGACTGGAAAAAAGTGAAAATTCCAATTTTTCGACTTTTTGACACTTCATATCTCATGAACGGTGGCTCGCAGCGTAAAAAGGTCAGAGACGTTTTTTGTAGAGAATTTTATTATCTAAAACTAATTTCAAGCAAGATTTTTTCGACAAAATCAAAGTTTATTGAAAAAATTGAAAAATTCGAAATTTTCAATATCTGACATACATTTCATAAAGTCCTAGATCCTACCCGACTGATCCCAGATGCCAAATTGACGATTTCAATTTTTCAAAATTTCGACAGGTTATATCTCATGAACGGTGGCTCGCAGCGAAAAAAGTGTAGAGACGTTTTTTGTAGAGAATTTCATTATCTAAAACTAAGTTCCAGCAAGATTTCTTCGACAAAATCAAAATTTGTTGAAAAAATTGAAAAATTCGAAATTTTCAAATTCTGACATATATTACATAAAGTTCTAGGTCCGACCCGACTGATCCCAGATGCCAAATTGACGATTTCAATTTTTCAAAATTTCGACAGGTCATATCTCACGAACGGAGGCTCGCGGAGAAAAAAGTGTAGAGAAGTTTTTTTTAGAGAATTTTATTATCTAAATCTAAGTTTCAGCAAGATTTTTTCGACAAAATCAATTTTGACTGGAAAAAAGTGAAAATTCAAATTTTTTGACTCTTTGACACTTCATATCTCATGAACGGTAGCTCGCAGCGCAAAAAGTGTAGAGACATTTTTTGTAGAGAATTTCATTATCTAAAACTAAGTTCCAGCAAGATTTTTTCGACAAAATCAAAGTTGGTTGGAAAAATTGGAAAATTCGAAATTTTCAATATCTGACATACATTCCATAAACTCCTAGATCCTACCCGAGTGATCCCAGATGCCAAATTGACGATTTCAATTTTTCAAAATTTCGACAGGTTATATCTCATGAACGGTGGCGCGCAGCGAAAAAAGTGTAGAGACGTTTTTTGTAGAGAATTTCATTATCTAAAACTAAGTTCCAGCAAGATTTTTTCGACAAAATCAAAATTTGTTGAAAAAATTGAAAAATTCCAAATTTTCAAATTCTGACATATATTACATAAAGTTCTAGGTCCGACCCGACTGATCCCAGGTGCCAAATTGACGATTTCAAATTTTCAAAATTTCGACAGGTCACATCTCACGAACAGAGGCTCGCAGAGAAGAAAGTGTAGAGAAGTTTTTTTTAGAGAATTTTATTATCTAAATCTAAGTTTCAGCAAGATTTTTTCGACAACATCAATTTTGACTGGAAAAAAGTGAAAATTCGAATTTTTTGACTCTTTGACACTTCATATCTCATGAACGGTGGCTCGCAGCGAAAAAAGTGTAGAGAAGTTTTTCTTAGAGAATTTTATAATCTAAATCTAAGTTTTCGCAAGATTTTTCCGATAAAATGAATTTTGACTGGAAAAAAGTGAAAATTCCAATTTTCCGACTTTTTGACACTTCATATCTCATGAACGATGGCTCGCAGCGCAAAAAGTGTAGAGACGTTTTTTGTAGAGAATTTTATTATCTAAAACTAAGTTCCAGCAAGATTTTTTCGACAAAATCAAAGTTGGTTAGAAAAATTGGAAAATTCGAAATTTTCAATATCTGACATACATTTCATAAACTCCTAGATCCTACCCGACTGATCCCAGATGCCAAATTGATGATTTCAATTTCTCAAAACTTCGACAGGTCATATCTCATGAACGGTGGCTCGCAGCGCAAAAAGTGTAGAGACGTTTTTTGTAGTGAATTTTATTATCTAAATCTAAGTTTCAGCAAGATTTTTTCGACAAAATCAATTTTGAATGGAAAAAAGTGAAAATTCGAATTCTTCGACTCGTTGACACTTCATATCTCATGAACAGTGGCTCGCAGCGAAAAAAGTGTGGAGACGTTTTTTGTAGAGAATTTTATTATCTAAATCTAAGTTTTTGCAAGATTTTTCCGATAAAATGAATTTTGACTGGAAAAAAGTGAAAATTCCAATTTTTCGACTTTTTGACACTTCATATCTCATGAACGGTGGCTCGCAGCGTAAAAAGGTCAGAGACGTTTTTTGTAGAGAATTTTATTATCTAAAACTAAGTTCAAGCAAGATTTTTTCGACAAAATCAAAGTTTATTGAAAAAATTGAAAAATTCGAAATTTTCAATATCTGACATACATTTCATAAAGTCCTAGATCCTACCCGACTGATCCCAGATGCCAAATTGACGATTTCAATTTTTCAAAATTTCGACAGGTTATATCTCATGAACGGTGGCTCGCAGCGAAAAAAGTGTGGAGACGTTTTTTGTAGAGAATTTCATTATCTAAAACTAAGTTTCAGCAAGATTTCTTCGACAAAATCAAAATTTGTTGAAAAAATTGAAAAATTCGAAATTTTCAAATTCTGATATATATTACATAAAGTTCTAGGTCCGACCCGACTGATCCCAGATGCCAAATTGACGATTTCAATTTTTCAAAATTTCGACAGGTCATATCTCACGAACGGAGGCTCGCGGAGAAAAAAGTGTAGAGAAGTTTTTTTTAGAGAATTTTATTATCTAAATCTAAGTTTCAGCAAGATTTTTTCGACAAAATCAATTTTGACTGGAAAAAAGTGAAAATTCAAATTTTTTGACTCTTTGACACTTCATATCTCATAAACGGTAGCTCGCAGCGCAAAAAGTGTAGAGACGTTTTTTGTAGAGAATTTCATTATCTAAAACTAAGTTCCAGCAAGATTTCTTCGACAAAATCAAAATTTGTTGAAAAAATTGAAAAATTCGAAATTTTCAAATTCTGACATATATTACATAAAGTTCTAGGTCCGACCCGACTGATCCCAGATGCCAAATTGACGATTTCAATTTTTCAAAATTTCGACAGGTCATATCTCACGAACGGAGGCTCGCGGAGAAAAAAGTGTAGAGAAGTTTTTTTTAGAGAATTTTATTATCTAAATCTAAGTTTCAGCAAGATTTTTTCGACAAAATCAATTTTGACTGGAAAAAAGTGAAAATTCAAATTTTTTGACTCTTTGACACTTCATATCTCATGAACGGTAGCTCGCAGCGCAAAAAGTGTAGAGACATTTCTTGTAGAGAATTTCATTATCTAAAACTAAGTTCCAGCAAGATTTTTTCGACAAAATCAAAGTTGGTTGGAAAAATTGGAAAATTCGAAATTTTCAATATCTGACATACATTCCATAAACTCCTAGATCCTACCCGAGTGATCCCAGATGCCAAATTGACGATTTCAATTTTTCAAAATTTCGACAGGTTATATCTCATGAACGGTGGCTCGCAGCGAAAAAAGTGTAGAGACGTTTTTTGTAGAGAATTTCATTATCTAAAACTAAGTTCCAGCAAGATTTTTTCGACAAAATCAAAATTTGTTGAAAAAATTGAAAAATTCGAAATTTTCAAATTCTGACATATATTACATAAAGTTCTAGGTCCGACCCGACTGATCCCAGGTGCCAAATTGACGATTTCAATTTTTCAAAATTTCGACAGGTCACATCTCACGAACAGAGGCTCGCAGAGAAGAAAGTGTAGAGAAGTTTTTTTTAGAGAATTTTATTATCTAAATCTAAGTTTCAGCAAGATTTTTTCGACAACATCAATTTTGACCGGAAAAAAGTGAAAATTCGAATTTTTTGACTCTTTGACACTTCATATCTCATGAACGGTGGCTCGCAGCGAAAAAAGTGTAGAGAAGTTTTTCTTAGAGAATTTTATAATCTAAATCTAAGTTTTCGCAAGATTTTTCCGATAAAATGAATTTTGACTGGAAAAAAGTGAAAATTCCAATTTTCCGACTTTTTGACACTTCATATCTCATGAACGGTGGCTCGCAGCGAAAAAAGTGTAGAGAAGTTTTTTTTAGAGAATCTTATTATCTAAATCTAAGTTTTTGCAAGATTTTTCCGATAAAATGAATTTTGACTGGAAAAAAGTGAAAATTCCAATTTTTTGACTTTTTGACACTTCATATCTCATGAACGGTGGCTCGCAGCGTAAAAATGTCCGAGACGTTTTTTGTAGAGAATTTTATTATCTAAAACTAAGTTCCAGCAAGATTTTTTCGACAAAATCAAAGTTTATTGAAAAAATTGATAAATTCGAAATTTTCAATATCTGACATACATTTCATAAACTCCTAGATCTTACCCGACTGATCCCAGATGCCAAATTGACGACTTCAATTTTTCAATACTTCGACAGGTCATATCTCATGAACGGTGGCTCGCAGCGAAAAAAGTGTAGAGACGTTTTTTGTAGAGAATTTTATTATCTAAAACTAAGTTCCAGCAAGATTTTTTCGACAAAATCAAAGTTGGTTGGAAAAATTGGAAAATTCGAAATTTCCAAATCCTGAAATACATTTCATGAAGTCCTAGATCCGACCCGACTGATCCCAGATGCCAAATTGACGATTTCAATTTTTCAAAACTTCGACAGGTCATATCTCACGAACGGAGGCTCGCAGAGAAAAAAGTGTAGAAAAGTTTTTTTTAGAGAATTTTATTATCTAAATCTAAGTTTCAGCAAGATTTTTTCGACAAAATCAATTTTGACTGGAAAAAAGTGAAAATTCGAATTCTTCGACTCTTTGACACTTCATATCTCATGAACAGTGGCTCGCAGCGAAAAAAGTGTGGAGACGTTTTTTGTAGAGAATTTTATTGTCTAAATCTAAGTTTTCGCAAGATTTTTCCGATAAAATGAATTTTGACTGGAAAAAAGTGAAAATTCCAATTTTTCGACATTTCGACACCTCATATCTCATGAACGGTGGCTCGCAGCGTAAAAAGTGTAGAGACGTTTTTTGTAGAGAATTTTATTATCTAAAACTAAGTTCCAGCAAGATTTTTTCGACAAAATTAAAGTTTATTGAAAAAATTGATAAATCCGAAATTTTCAATATCTGACATACATTTCATAAAGTCCTAGATCCGACCCGACTGATTCCAGATGCCAAATTGACGATTTCAATATTCCAAATCTTCGACAGGTCATATCTCATGAACGGTGGCTCGCAGCGCAAAAAGTGTAGAGACGTTTTTTGTAGAGAATTTTATTATCTAAAACTAAGTTCCAGCAAGATTTTTTCGACAAAATCAAAAATGGTTAGAAAAATTGGAAAATTCGAAATTTTCAATATCTGACATACATTTCATAAACTCCTAGATCCTACCCGACTGATCCCAGATGACAAATTGGCGATTTCAATTTTTCAAAATTTCGACAGGTCACATCTCACGAACTGAGGCTGGCAGAGAAAAAAGTGTAGAGAAGTTTTTTTTAGAGAATTTTATTATCTAAATCTAAGTTTCAGCAAGATTTTTTCGACAAAATCAATTTTGACTGGAAAAAAGTGAAAATTCGAATTTTTTGACTATTTGACACTTCATATCTCATGAACGGTGGCTCGCAGCGCAAAAAGTGTGAAGACGTTTTTTGTAGAGAATTTTATTATCTAAAACTAAGTTCCAGCAAGATTTTTCCGATAAAATCAATTTTGACTGGGAAAAAGTCATATTTCGAATTTTTCGACTCTTTGACACTTCATATCTTATGAACAGTGGCTCGCAGCGAAAAAAGTGTAGAGACGTTTTTCGTAGAGAATTTTATTATCTAAAACTAAGTTCCAGCAAGATTTTTTCGACAAAATCAAAGTTGGTTGGAAAAATTGGAAAATTCGAAATTTCCAAATCCTGAAATACATTTCATGAAGTCCTAGATCCGACCCGACTGATCCCAGGTGCCAAATCGACGAATCCAATTTTTCAAAATTTCGACAGGTCATATCTCATGAACGGAGGCTCGCAGCGAAAAAAGTGTAGAGAAGTTTTTTTTTGAGAATTTTATTATCTAAATCTAAGTTTCAGCAAGATTTTTTCGACAAAATCAATTTTGAATGGAAAAAAGTGAGAATTCAAATTTTTTGACTCTTTGACACTTCATATCTCATGAACGGTAGCTCGCAGCGCAAAAAGTGTAGAGACATTTTTTGTAGAGAATTTCATTATCTAAAACTAAGTTCCAGCAAGATTTTTTCGACAAAATCAAAGTTGGTTGGAAAAATTGGAAAATTCGAAATTTTCAATATCTGACATACATTCCATAAAGTCCTAGATCCTACCCGACTGATCCCAGATGCCAAATTGACGATTTCAATTTTTCAAAATTTCGACAGGTTATATCTCATGAACGGTGGCTCGCAGCGAAAAAAGTGTGGAGACGTTTTTTGTAGAGAATTTCATTATCTAAAACTAAGTTTCAGCAAGATTTCTTCGACAAAATCAAAATTTGTTGAAAAAATTGAAAAATTCGAAATTTTCAAATTCTGATATATATTACATAAAGTTCTAGGTCCGACCCGACTGATCCCAGATGCCAAATTGACGATTTCAATTTTTCAAAATTTCGACAGGTCATATCTCACGAACGGAGGCTCGCGGAGAAAAAAGTGTAGAGAAGTTTTTTTTTAGAGAATTTTATTATCTAAATCTAAGTTTCAGCAAGATTTTTTCGACAAAATCAATTTTGACTGGAAAAAAGTGAAAATTCAAATTTTTTGACTCTTTGACACGTCATATCTCATAAACGGTAGCTCGCAGCGCAAAAAGTGTAGAGACGTTTTTTGTAGAGAATTTCATTATCTAAAACTAAGTTCCAGCAAGATTTCTTCGACAAAATCAAAATTTGTTGAAAAAATTGAAAAATTCGAAATTTTCAAATTCTGACATATATTACATAAAGTTCTAGGTCCGACCCGACTGATCCCAGATGCCAAATTGACGATTTCAATTTTTCAAAATTTCGACAGGTCATATCTCCACGAACGGAGGCTCGCGGAGAAAAAAGAGTAGAGAAGTTTTTTTTTAGAGAATTTTATTATCTAAATCTAAGTTTCAGCAAGATTTTTTCGACAAAATCAATTTTGACTGGAAAAAAGTGAAAATTCAAATTTTTTGACTCTTTGACACTTCATATCTCATGAACGGTAGCTCGCAGCGCAAAAAGTGTAGAGACATTTTTTGTAGAGAATTTCATATCTAAAACTAAGTTCCAGCAAGATTTTTTCGACAAAATCAAAGTTGGTTGGAAAAATTGGAAAATTCGAAATTTTCAATATCTGACATACATTCCATAAACTCCTAGATCCTACCCGAGTGATCCCAGATGCCAAATTGACGATTTCAATTTTTCAAAATTTCGACAGGTTATATCTCATGAACGGTGGCTCGCAGCGAAAAAAAGTGTAGAGACGTTTTTTGTAGAGAATTTCATTATCTAAAACTAAGTTCCAGCAAGATTTTTTCGACAAAATCAAAATTTGTTGAAAAAATTGAAAAATTCGAAATTTTCAAATTCTGACATATATTACATAAAGTTCTAGGTCCGACCCGACTGATCCCAGATGCCAAATTGACGATTTCAATTTTTCAAAATTTCGACAGGTCATATCTCACGAACGGAGGCTCGCGGAGAAAAAAGTGTAGAAAAGTTTTTTTTAGAGAATTTTATTATCTAAATCTAAGTTTCAGCAAGATTTTTTCGACAAAATCAATTTTGACTGGAAAAAAGTGAAAATTCAAATTTTTTGACTCTTTGACACTTCATATCTCATGAACGGTAGCTCGCAGCGCAAAAAGTGTAGAGACGTTTTTTGTAGAGAATTTCATTATCTAAAACTAAGTTCTAGCAAGATTTTTTCGACAAAATCAAAGTTTATTGAAAAAATTGAAAAATTCGAAATTTTCAATATCTGACATACATTTCATAAAGTCCTAGATCCTACCCGACTGATCCCAGATGCCAAATTGACGATTTCAATTTTTCAAAATTTCGACAGGTTATATCTCATGAACGGTGGCTCGCAGCGAAAAAAGTGTGAGACGTTTTTTGTAGAGAATTTCATTATCTAAAACTAAGTTCCAGCAAGATTTTTTCGACAAAATCAAAATTTTTTGAAAAAATTGAAAAATTCGAAATTTTCAAATTCTGACATATATTACATAAAGTTCTAGGTCCGACCCGACTGATCCCAGGTGCCAAATTGACGATTTCAATTTTTCAAAATTTCGACAGGTCATATCTCACGAACGGAGGCTCGCGGAGAAAAAAGTGTAGAGAAGTTTTTTTTAGAGAATTTTATTATCTAAATCTAAGTTTCAGCAAGATTTTTTCGACAAAATCAAAATTTGTTGAAAAAATTGAAAAATTCGAAATTTTCAAATTTTGACATATATTACATAAAGTTCTAGGTCCGACCCGACTGATCCCAGATGCCAAATTGACGATTTCAATTTTTCAAAATTTCGACAGGTCATATCTCACGAACGGAGGCTCGCGGAGAAAAAAGTGTAGAGAAGTTTTTTTTAGAGAATTTTATTATCTAAATCTAAGTTTCAGCAAGATTTTTTCGACAAAATCAATTTTGACTGGAAAAAAGTGAAAATTCAAATTTTTTGACTCTTTGACACTTCATATCTCATGAACGGTAGCTCGCAGCGCAAAAAGTGTAGAGACGTTTTTTGTAGAGAATTTCATTATCTAAAACTAAGTTCTAGCAAGATTTTTTCGACAAAATCAAAGTTGGTTGGAAAAATTGGAAAATTCGAAATTTTCAATATCTGACAACCATTCCATAAACTCCTAGATCCTACCCGAATGATCCCAGATGCCCAATTGACGATTTCAATTTTTCAAAACTTCGACAGGTCATATCTCATGAACAGTGGCTCGCAGCACAAAAAGTGTAGAGACGTTTTTTGTAGAGAATTTTATTATCTAAAACTAAGTTCCAGCAAGATTTTTCCGATAAAATCAATTTTGACTGGGAAAAAGTCAAAATTCGAATTTTTCGACTATTTGACACTTCATATCTCATGAACGGTGGCTCGCAGCGCAAAAAGTGTAAAGACGTTTTTTGTAGAGAATTTTATTATCTAAAACTAAGTTCCAGCAAGATTTTTTCGACAAAATCAAAGTTGGTTGGAAAAATTGGAAAATTCGAAATTTTCAATATCTGACATACATTTCATAAACTCCTAGATCCTACCCGACTGATCCCAGATGCCAAATTGACGATTTCAATTTTTCAAAATTTCGACAGGTTATATCTCATGAACGGTGGCTCGCAGCG
This sequence comes from Microctonus brassicae, assembly GCA_918226075.1. NCBI lineage: Eukaryota > Metazoa > Arthropoda > Insecta > Hymenoptera > Braconidae > Microctonus > Microctonus brassicae. The sequence continues at coordinate 1,439,355 of OW445483.1, forward strand.
AAAAAAGTGTAGAGACGTTTTTTGTAGAGAATTTTATTATCTAAAACTAAGTTCAAGCAAGATTTTTTCGACAAAATCAAAGTTTATTGAAAAAATTGAAAAATTCGAATTTTTCAATATCTGACATACATTTCATAATGTCCTAGATCCGACCCGACTGATCCCAGATGCCAAATTAACGATTTCAATTTTTCAAAATTTCGACAGGTCATATCTCACGAACGGAGGCTCGCGGAGAAAAAAGTGTAGAGAAGTTTTTTTTAGAGAATTTTATTATCTAAATCTAAGTTTCAGCAAGATTTTTTCGACAAAATCAATTTTGACTGGAAAAAAGTGAAAATTCAAATTTTTTGACTCTTTGACACTTCATATCTCATGAACGGTAGCTCGCAGCGCAAAAAGTGTAGAGACGTATTTTGTAGAGAATTTTATTATCTAAATCTATATTCTAGCTAGATTTTTCCGATAAAATCAATTTTGACTGGAAAAAAGTGAAAATTCCGATTTTTCGACTCTATGACACTTCATATCTCATGAACGATGGCTCGCAGCGCAAAAAGTGTAGAGACGTTTTTTGTAGAGAATTTTATTATCTAAAACTAAGTTCCAGCAAGATTTTTTCGACAAAATCAAAGTTGGTTAGAAAAATTGGAAAATTCGAAATTTTCAATATCTGACATACATTTCATAAACTCCTAGATCCTACCCGACTGATCCCAGATGCCAAATTGATGATTTCAATTTTTCAAAACTTCGACAGGTCATATCTCATGAACGGTGGCTCGCAGCGCAAAAAGTGTAGAGACGTTTTTTGTAGAGAATTTTATTATCTAAATCTAAGTTTCAGCAAGATTTTTTCGACAAAATCAATTTTGAATGGAAAAAAGTGAAAATTCGAATTCTTCGACTCGTTGACACTTCATATCTCATGAACAGTGGCTCGCAGCGAAAAAAGTGTGGAGACGTTTTTTGTAGAGAATTTTATTATCTAAATCTAAGTTTTTGCAAGATTTTTCCGATAAAATGAATTTTGACTGGAAAAAAGTGAAAATTCCAATTTTTCGACTTTTTGACACTTCATATCTCATGAACGGTGGCTCGCAGCGTAAAAAGGTCAGAGACGTTTTTTGTAGAGAATTTTATTATCTAAAACTAAGTTCCAGCAAGATTTTTTCGACAAAATCAAAATTTGTTGAAAAAATTGAAAAATTCGAAATTTTCAAATTCTGACATATATTACATAAAGTTCTAGGTCCGACCCGACTGATCCCAGGTGCCAAATTGACGATTTCAATTTTTCAAAATTTCGACAGGTCACATCTCACGAACAGAGGCTCGCAGAGAAGAAAGTGTAGAGAAGTTTTTTTTAGAGAATTTTATTATCTAAATCTAAGTTTCAGCAAGATTTTTTCGACAACATCAATTTTGACTGGAAAAAAGTGAAAATTCGAATTTTTTGACTCTTTGACACTTCATATCTCATGAACGGTGGCTCGCAGCGAAAAAAGTGTAGAGAAGTTTTTCTTAGAGAATTTTATAATCTAAATCTAAGTTTTCGCAAGATTTTTCCGATAAAATGAATTTTGACTGGAAAAAAGTGAAAATTCCAATTTTCCGACTTTTTGACACTTCATATCTCATGAACGGTGGCTCGCAGCGCAAAAAGTGTAGAGACGTATTTTGTAGAGAATTTTATTATCTAAATCTATATTCTAGCTAGATTTTTCCGATAAAATCAATTTTGACTGGAAAAAAGTGAAAATTCCGATTTTTCGACTCTATGACACTTCATATCTCATGAACGATGGCTCGCAGCGCAAAAAGTGTAGAGACGTTTTTTTGTAGAGAATTTTATTATCTAAAACTAAGTTCCAGCAAGATTTTTCGACAAAATCAAAGTTGGTTAGAAAAATTGGAAAATTCGAAATTTTCAATATCTGACATACATTTCATAAACTCCTAGATCCTACCCGACTGATCCCAGATGCCAAATTGATGATTTCAATTTTTCAAAACTTCGACAGGTCATATCTCATGAACGGTGGCTCGCAGCGCAAAAAGTGTAGAGACGTTTTTTGTAGAGAATTTTATTATCTAAATCTAAGTTTCAGCAAGATTTTTTCGACAAAATCAATTTTGAATGGAAAAAAGTGAAAATTCGAATTCTTCGACTCGTTGACACTTCATATCTCATGAACAGTGGCTCGCAGCGAAAAAAGTGTGGAGACGTTTTTTGTAGAGAATTTTATTATCTAAATCTAAGTTTTTGCAAGATTTTTCCGATAAAATGAATTTTGACTGGAAAAAAGTGAAAATTCCAATTTTTCGACTTTTTGACACTTCATATCTCATGAACGGTGGCTCGCAGCGTAAAAAGGTCAGAGACGTTTTTTTGTAGAGAATTTTATTATCTAAAACTAAGTTCAAGCAAGATTTTTTCGACAAAATCAAAGTTTATTGAAAAAATTGAAAAATTCGAAATTTTCAATATCTGACATACATTTCATAAAGTCCTAGATCCTACCCGACTGATCCCAGATGCCAAATTGACGATTTCAATTTTTCAAAATTTCGACAGGTTATATCTCATGAACGGTGGCTCGCAGCGAAAAAAGTGTGGAGACGTTTTTTGTAGAGAATTTCATTATCTAAAGCAAGATTCTTCGACAAAATCAAAATTTGTTGAAAAAATTGAAAAAATTCGAAATTTTCAAATTCTGACGCATATATTACATAAAGTTCTAGGTCCGACCCGACTGATCCCAGATGCCAAATTGACGATTTCAATTTTTCAAAATTTCGACAGGTCATATCTCACGAACGGAGGCTCGCGGAGAAAAAAGTGTAGAGAAGTTTTTTTTAGAGAATTTTATTATCTAAATCTAAGTTTCAGCAAGATTTTTCCGATAAAATGAATTTTGACTGGAAAAAAGTGAAAATTCCAATTTTTCGACTATTTGACACTTCATATCTCATGAACGGTGGCTCGCAGCGTGAAAAGTGTAGAGACGTTTTTTGTAGAGAATTTCATTATCTAAAACTAAGTTCCAGCAAGATTTTTTCGACAAAATCAAAGTTGGTTGGAAAAATTGGAAAATTCGAAATTTTCAATATCTGACATACATTTCATAAACTCCTAGATCCTACCCGACTGATCCCAGATGCCAAATTGACGATTTCAATTTTCAAAATTTCGACAGGTTATATCTCATGAACGGTGGCTCGCAGCGAAAAAAGTGTAGAGACGTTTTTTGTAGAGAATTTCATTATCTAAAACTAAGTTCCAGCAAGATTTCTTCGACAAAATCAAAATTTGTTGAAAAAATTGAAAAATTCGAAATTTTCAAATTCTGACATAAATTACATAAAGTTCTAGGTCCGACCCGACTGATCCCAGATGCCAAATTGACGATTTCAATTTTTCAAAATTTCGACAGGTCATATCTCACGAACGGAGGCTCGCGGAGGAAAAAAGTGTAGAGAAGTTTTTTTTAGAGAATTTTATTATCTAAATCTAAGTTTCAGCAAGATTTTTTCGACAAAATCAAAATTTGTTGAAAAAATTGAAAAATTCGAAATTTTCAAATTTTGACATATATTACATAAAGTTCTAGGTCCGACCCGACTGATCCCAGATGCCAAATTGACGATTTCAATTTTTCAAAATTTCGACAGGTCATATCTCACGAACGGAGGCTCGCGGAGAAAAAAGTGTAGAGAAGTTTTTTTTAGAGAATTTTATTATCTAAATCTAAGTTTCAGCAAGATTTTTTCGACAAAATCAATTTTGACTGGAAAAAAGTGAAAATTCAAATTTTTTGACTCTTTGACACTTCATATCTCATGAACGGTAGCTCGCAGCGCAAAAAGTGTAGAGACATTTTTTGTAGAGAATTTCATTATCTAAAACTAAGTTCCAGCAAGATTTTTTCGACAAAATCAAAGTTGGTTGGAAAAATTGGAAAATTCGAAATTTTCAATATCTGACATACATTCCATAAAGTCCTAGATCCTACCCGACTGATCCCAGATGCCAAATTGACGATTTCAATTTTTCAAAATTTCGACAGGTTATATCTCATGAACGGTGGCTCGCAGCGAAAAAAGTGTGGAGACGTTTTTTGTAGAGAATTTCATTATCTAAAACTAAGTTTCAGCAAGATTTCTTCGACAAAATCAAAATTTGTTGAAAAAATTGAAAAATTCGAAATTTTCAAATTCTGATATATATTACATAAAGTTCTAGGTCCGACCCGACTGATCCCAGATGCCAAATTGACGATTTCAATTTTTCAAATTTCGACAGGTCATATCTCACGAACGGAGGCTCGCGGAGAAAAAGTGTAGAGAAGTTTTTTTTAGAGAATTTTATTATCTAAATCTAAGTTTCAGCAAGATTTTTTCGACAAAATCAATTTTGACTGGAAAAAAGTGAAAATTCAAATTTTTTGACTCTTTGACACTTCATATCTCATAAACGGTAGCTCGCAGCGCAAAAAGTGTAGAGACGTTTTTTGTAGAGAATTTCATTATCTAAAACTAAGTTCCAGCAAGATTTCTTCGACAAAATCAAAATTTGTTGAAAAAATTGAAAAATTCGAAATTTTCAAATTCTGACATATATTACATAAAGTTCTAGGTCCGACCCGACTGATCCCAGATGCCAAATTGACGATTTCAATTTTTCAAAATTTCGACAGGTCAAATCTCACGAACGGAGGCTCGCGGAGAAAAAAGAGTAGAGAAGTTTTTTTTTAGAGAATTTTATTATCTAAATCTAAGTTTCAGCAAGATTTTTTCGACAAAATCAATTTTGACTGGAAAAAAAGTGAAAATTCAAATTTTTGACTCTTTGACACTTCATATCTCATGAACGGTAGCTCGCAGCGCAAAAAGTGTGGAGACGTTTTTTGTAGAGAATTTTATTATCTAAATCTAAGTTTTTGCAAGATTTTTCCGATAAAATGAATTTTGACTGGAAAAAAAGTGAAAATTCCAATTTTTCGACTTTTTGACACTTCATATCTCATGAACGGTGGCTCGCAGCGTAAAAAGGTCAGAGACGTTTTTTGTAGAGAATTTTATTATCTAAAACTAAGTTCAAGCAAGATTTTTTCGACAAAATCAAAGTTTATTGAAAAAATTGAAAAATTCGAAATTTTCAATATCTGACATACATTTCATAAAGTCCTAGATCCTACCCGACTGATCCCAGATGCCAAATTGACGATTTCAATTTTTCAAAATTTCGACAGGTTATATCTCATGAACGGTGGCTCGCAGCGAAAAAAGTGTGGAGACGTTTTTTGTAGAGAATTTCATTATCTAAAACTAAGTTCCAGCAAGATTTCTTCGACAAAATCAAAATTTGTTGAAAAAATTGAAAAATTCGAAATTTTCAAATTCTGACATATATTACATAAAGTTCTAGGTCCGACCCGACTGATCCCAGATGCCAAATTGACGATTTCAATTTTTCAAAATTTCGACAGGTCATATCTCACGAACGGAGGCTCGCGGAGAAAAAAGTGTAGAGAAGTTTTTTTTAGAGAATTTTATTATCTAAATCTAAGTTTCAGCAAGATTTTTCCGATAAAATGAATTTTGACTGGAAAAAAGTGAAAATTCCAATTTTTCGACTATTTGACACTTCATATCTCATGAACGGTGGCTCGCAGCGTGAAAAGTGTAGAGACGTTTTTTGTAGAGAATTTCATTATCTAAAACTAAGTTTCAGCAAGATTTTTTCGACAAAATCAAAGTTGGTTAGAAAAATTGGAAAATTTGAAATTTTCAATATCTGACATACATTTCATAAACTCCTAGATCCTACCCGACTGATCCCAGATGCCAAATTGACGATTTCAATTTTTCAAAACTTCGACAGGTCATATCTCATGAACGGTGGCTCGCAGCGCAAAAAGTGTAGAGACGTTTTTTGTAGAGAATTTTATTATCTAAAACTAAGTTCCAGCAAGATTTTTCCGATAAAATCAATTTTGACTGGGAAAAAGTCAAAATTCGAATTTTTCGACTCTTTGACACTTCATATCTCATGAACGGTGGCTCGCAGCGCAAAAAGTGTAGAGACGTTTTTTGTAGAGAATTTTATTATCTAAAACTAAGTTCCAGCAAGATTTTTTCGACAAAATCAAAGTTGGTTGGAAAAATTGGAAAATTCGAAATTTTCAATATCTGACATACATTTCATAAACTCCTAGATCCTACCCGACTGATCCCAGATGCCAAATTGACGATTTCAATTTTTCAAAATTTCGACAGGTTATATCTCATGAACGGTGGCTCGCAGCGAAAAAAGTGTAGAGACGTTTTTTGTAGAGAATTTCATTATCTAAAACTAAGTTCCAGCAAGATTTCTTCGACAAAATCAAAATTTGTTGAAAAAATTGAAAAATTCGAAATTTTCAAATTCTGACATAAATTACATAAAGTTCTACGTCCGACCCGACTGATCCCAGATGCCAAATTGACGATTTCAATTTTTCAAAATTTCGACAGGTCATATCTCACGAACGGAGGCTCGCGGAGAAAAAAGTGTGGAGAAGTTTTTTTTAGAGAATTTTATTATCTAAATCTAAGTTTCAGCAAGATTTTTTTCGACAAAATCAATTTTGACTGGAAAAAAGTGAAAATTCAAATTTTTTGACTCTTTGACACTTCATATTTCATGAACGGTAGCTCGCAGCGCAAAAAGTGTAGAGACGTTTTTTGTAGAGAATTTCATTATCTAAAACTAAGTTCCAGCAAGATTTTTTCGACAAAATCAAAGTTGGTTAGAAAAATTGGAAAATTCGAAATTTTCAATATCTGACATACATTTCATAAACTCCTAGATCCTACCCGACTGATCCCAGATGCCAAATTGACGATTTCAATTTTTCAAAATTTCGACAGGTCATATCTCATGAACGGTGGCTCGCAGCGAAAAAAGTGTAGAAAAGTTTTTTTTAGAGAATCTTATTATCTAAATCTAAGTTTTTGCAAGATTTTTCCGATAAAATGAATTTTGACTGGAAAAAGTGAACATTCCAATTTTTTGACTTTTTGACACTTCATATCTCATGAACGGTGGCTCGCAGCGTAAAAAGGTCAGAGACGTTTTTTGTAGAGAATTTCATTATCTAAAACTAAGTTCCAGCAAGATTTCTTCGACAAAATCAAAATTTGTTGAAAAAATTGAAAAATTCGAAATTTTCAAATTCTGACATATATTACATGAAGTTCTAGGTCCGACCCGACTGATCCCAGATGCCAAATTGACGATTTCAATTTTTCAAAATTTCGACAGGTCATATCTCACGAACGGAGGCTCGCGGAGAAAAAAGTGTGGAGAAGTTTTTTTTAGAGAATTTTATTATCTAAATCTAAGTATCAGCAAGATTTTTTCGACAAAATCAATTTTGACCTGGAAAAAGTGAAAATTCAAATTTTTTGACTCTTTGACACTTCATATCTCATGAACGGTAGCTCGCAGCGCAAAAAGTGTAGAGACGTTTTTTGTAGAGAATTTCATTATCTAAAACTAAGTTCTAGCCAGATTTTTTCGACAAAATCAAAGTTGGTTGGAAAAATTGGAAAATTCGAAATTTTCAATATCTGACATACATTCCATAAACTCCTAGATCCTACCCGACTGATCCCAGATGCCAAATTGACGATTTCAATATTTCAAATTTCGACAGGTTATATCTCATGAACGGTGGCTCGCAGCGAAAACAGTGTAGAGACGTTTTTTGTAGAGAATTTTATTATCTAAAACTAAGTTCCAGCAAGATTTTTTCGACAAAATCAAAGTTGGTTGGAAAAATTGGAAAATTCGAAATTTCCAAATCCTGAAATACATTTCATGAAGTCCTAGATCCGACCCGACTGATCCCAGGTGCCAAATCGACGAATCCAATTTTTCAAAATTTCGACAGTTCATATCTCATGAACGGAGGCTCGCAGCGATAATAGTGTAGAGAAGTTTTTTTTAGAGAATTTTATTATCTAAATCTAAGTTTTAGCAAGATTTTTTCGACAAAATCAACTTTGAATGGAAAAAAGTGAAAATTCGAATTCTTCGACTCGTTGACACTTCATATCTCATGAACAGTGGCTCGCAAGCGAAAAAAGTGTAGAGACGTTTTTTGTAGAGAATTTTATTGTCTAAATCTAAGTTTTTGCAAGATTTTTCCGATAAAATGAATTTTGACTGGAAAAAAGTGAAAATTCCAATTTTTCGACTTTTTTGACACTTCATATCTCATGAACGGTGGCTCGCAGCGTAAAAAGATCAGAGACGTTTTTTGTAGAGAATTTTATTATCTAAAACTAAGTTCCAGCAAGATTTTTTCGACAAAATCAAAGTTGGTTAGAAAAATTGGAAAATTCGAAATTTTCAATATCTGACATACATTTCATAAACTCCTAGATCCTACCCGACTGATCCCAGATGCCAAATTGACGATTTCAATTTTTCAAAATTTCGACAGGTCATATCTCATGAACGGTGGCTCGCAGCGAAAAAAGTGTAGAAAAGTTTTTTTTAGAGAATCTTATTATCTAAATCTAAGTTTTTGCAAGATTTTTCCGATAAAATGAATTTTGACTGGAAAAAAGTGAACATTCCAATTTTTTGACTTTTTGACACTTCATATCTCATGAACGGTGGCTCGCAGCGTAAAAAGGTCAGAGACGTTTTTTGTAGAGAATTTCATTATCTAAAACTAAGTTCCAGCAAGATTTCTTCGACAAAATCAAAATTTGTTGAAAAAATTGAAAAATTCGAAATTTTCAAATTCTGACATATATTACATGAAGTTCTAGGTCCGACCCCGACTGATCCCAGATGCCAAATTGACGATTTCAATTTTTCAAAATTTCGACAGGTCATATCTCACGAACGGAGGCTCGCGGAGAAAAAAGTGTGGAGAAGTTTTTTTTAGAGAATTTTATTATCTAAATCTAAGTATCAGCAAGATTTTTTCGACAAAATCAATTTTGACTGGAAAAAAGTGAAAATTCAAATTTTTTGACTCTTTGACACTTCATATCTCATGAACGGTAGCTCGCAGCGCAAAAAGTTGTAGAGACGTTTTTTGTAGAGAATTTCATTATCTAAAACTAAGTTCTAGCAAGATTTTTTCGACAAAATCAAAGTTGGTTGGAAAAATTGTAAAATTCGAAATTTTCAATATCTGACATACATTCCATAAACTCCTAGATCCTACCCGACTGATCCCAGATGCCAAATTGACAATTTCAATATTTCAAAATTTCGAGAGGTTATATCTCATGAACGGTGGCTCGCAGCGAAAACAGTGTAGAGACGTTTTTTGTAGAGAATTTTATTATCTAAAACTAAGTTCCAGCAAGATTTTTTCGACAAAATCAAAGTTGGTTGGAAAAATTGGAAAATTCGAAATTTCCAAATCCTGAAATACATTTCATGAAGTCCTAGATCCGACCCGACTGATCCCAGGTGCCAAATCGACGAATCCAATTTTTCAAAATTTCGACAGGTCATATCTCATGAACGGAGGCTCGCAGCGATAATAGTGTAGAGAAGTTTTTTTTAGAGAATTTTATTATCTAAATCTAAGTTTCAGCAAGATTTTTTCGACAAAATCAATTTTGAATGGAAAAAAGTGAAAATTCGAATTCTTCGACTCGTTGACACTTCATATCTCATGAACAGTGGCTCGCAGCGAAAAAAGTGTAGAGACGTTTTTTGTAGAGAATTTTATTGTCTAAATCTAAGTTTTTGCAAGATTTTTCCGATAAAATGAATTTTGACTGGAAAAAAGTGAAAATTCCAATTTTTCGACTTTTTGACACTTCATATCTCATGAACGGTGGCTCGCAGCGTAAAAAGATCAGAGACGATTTTTGTAGAGAATTTTATTATCTAAAACTAAGTTCAAGCAAGATTTTTTCGACAAAATCAAAATTTGTTGAAAAATTTGAAAAATTCGAAATTTTCAAATTCTGACATATATTACATAAAGTTCTAGGTCCGACCCGACTGATCCCAGGTGCCGAATTGACGATTTCAATTTTTCAAAATTTCGACAGGTCACATCTCACGAACAGAGGCTCGCAGAGAAAAAAGTGTAGAAAAGTTTTTTTTAGAGAATTTTATTATCTAAATCTAAGTTTCAGCAAGATTTTTTCGACAAAATCAATTTTGACTGGAAAAAAGTGAAGATTCGAATTTTTTGACTCTTTGACACGTCATATCTCATGAATAGTGGCTCGCAGCGCAAAAAGTGTAGAAACGTTTTTTGTAGAGAATTTTATTATCTAAAACTAAGTTCCAGCAAGATTTTTCCGATAAAATCAATTTTGACTGGGAAAAAGTCATAATTCGAATTTTTCGACTCTTTGACACTTCATATCTCATGAACAGTGGCTCGCAGCGAAAAAAGTGTGTAGACGTTTTTTGTAGAGAATTTTATTATCTAAAACTAAGTTCCAGCAAGATTTTTTCGACAAAATCAAAGTTGGTTGGAAAAATTGGAAAATTCGAAATTTCCAAATCCTGAAATACATTTCATGAAGTCCTCGATCCGACCCCACTGATCCCAGGTGCCAAATCGACGAATCCAATTTTTCAAAATTTCGACAGGTTATATCTCATGAACGGTGGCTCGCAGCGAAAACAGTGTAGAGACGTTTTTTGTAGAGAATTTTATTATCTAAAACTAAGTTCCAGCAAGATTTTTTCGACAAAATCAAAGTTGGTTGAAAAAATTGAAAATTTCGAAATTCTCAATATCTGACATACATTTCATAAAGTCCTAGATCCGACCCGACTGATCCCAGATGCCAAATTGACGATTTCAATTTTTCAAAATTTCGACAGGTCATATCTCACGAACGGAGGCTCGCGGAGGAAAAAGTGTAGAGAAGTTTTTTTTAGAGAATTTTATTATCTAAATCTAAGTTTCAGCAAGATTTTTTCGACAAAATCAATTTTGACTGGAAAAAAGTGAAAATTCAAATTTTTTGACTCATTGACACTTCATATCTCATGAACGGTAGCTCGCAGCGCAAAAAGTGTAGAGACGTTTTTTGTAGAGAATTTCATTATCTAAAACTAAGTTCTAGCCAGATTTTTTCGACAAAATCAAAGTTGGTTGGAAAAATTGGAAAATTCGAAATTTTCAATATCTGACATACATTCCATAAACTCCTAGATCCTACCCGACTGATCCCAGATGCCAAATTGACGATTTCAATATTTCAAAATTTCGACAGGTTATATCTCATGAACGGTGGCTCGCAGCGAAAACAGTGTAGAGACGTTTTTTGTAGAGAATTTTATTATCTAAAACTAAGTTCCAGCAAGACTTTTTCGACAAAATCAAAGTTGGTTGGAAAAATTGGAAAATTCGAAATTTCCAAATCCTGAAATACATTTCATGAAGTCTTAGATCCGACCCGACTGATCCCAGGTGCCAAATCGACGAATCCAATTTTTCAAAATTTCGACAGGTCATATCTCATGAACGGAGGCTCGCAGCGATAATAGTGTAGAGAAGTTTTTTTTAGAGAATTTTATTATCTAAATCTAAGTTTCAGCAAGATTTTTTCGACAAAATCAATTTTGAATGGAAAAAAGTGAAAATTCGAATTCTTCGACTCGTTGACACTTCATATCTCATGAACAGTGGCTCGCAGCGAAAAAAGTGTGGAGACGTTTTTTTGTAGAGAATTTTATTGTCTAAATCTAAGTTTTTGCAAGATTTTTCCGATCAAATCAATTTTGACTGGGAAAAAGTCAAAATTCGAATTTTTCGACTCTTTGACACTTAAAATCTCATGAACGGGTGGCTCGCAGCGCAAAAAGTGTAGAGACGCTTTTTGTAGAGAATTTTATTATCTAAAACTAAGTTCCAGCAAGATTTTTTCGACAAAATCAAAGTTGGTTGGAAAAATTGGAAAATTCGAAATTTTCAATATCTGACATACATTTCATAAACTCCTAGATCCTACCCGACTGATCCCAGATGCCAAATTGACGATTTCAATTTTTCAAAATTTCGACAGGTTATATCTCATGAACGGTGGCTCGCAGCGAAAAAAGTGTAGAGACGTTTTTTGTAGAGAATTTCATTATCTAAAACTAAGTTCCAGCAAGATTTTTTCGACAAAATCAAAATTTGTTGAAAAAATTGAAAAATTCGAAATTTTCAAATTCTGACATATATTACATAAAGTTCTAGGTCCGACCCGACTGATCCCAGGTGCCAAATTGACGATTTCAATTTTTCAAAATTTCGATAGGTCACATCTCACGAACAGAGGCTCGCAGAGAAGAGAGTGTAGAAAAGTTTTTTTTTAGAGAATTTTATTATCTAAATCTAAGTTTCAGCAAGATTTTTTCGACAAAATCAATTTTGAATGGAAAAAAGTGAAAATTCGAATTTTTCGACTCGTTGACACTTCATATCTCATGAACAGTGGCTCGCAGCGAAAAAAGTGTGGAGACGTTTTTTGTAGAGAATTTTATTATCTAAATCTAAGTTTTTGCAAGATTTTTCCGATATAATCAATTTTGACTGGAAAAATGTGAAAATTCCGATTTTTCGACTCTATGACACTTCATATCTCATGAACGATGGCTCGCAGCGCAAAAAGTGTAGAGACGTTTTTTGTAGAGAATTTTATTATCGAAAACTAAGTTCCAGCAAGATTTTTTCGACAAAATCAAAGTTGGTTAGAAAAATTGAAAAATTCGAAATTTTCAATATCTGACATACATTTCATAAACTCCTAGATCCTACCCGACTGATCCCAGATGCCAAATTGACGATTTCAATTTTTCAAAATTTCGACAGGTCATATCTCATGAACGGTGGCTCGCAGCGAAAAAAGTGTAGAAAAGTTTTTTTTAGAGAATCTTATTATCTAAATCTAAGTTTTTGCAAGATTTTTCCGATAAAATGAATTTTGACTGGAAAAAAGTGAACATTCCAATTTTTTGACTTTTTGACACTTCATATCTCACGAACGGAGGCTCGCAGCGAAAAAAGTGTAGAGACATTTTTTGTAGAGAATTTTATTATCTAAATCTAAGTTTTCGTAAAATTTTTCCGATAAAATGAATTTTGACTGGAAAAAAGTGAAAATTCCAATTTTTCGACTATTTGACACTTCGTATCTCATGAACGGTAGCTCGCAGCGCAAAAAGTGTAGAGACGTTTTTTGTAGAGAATTTCATTATCTAAAACTAAGTTCTAGCAAGATTTTTTCGACAAAATCAAAGTTGGTTGGAAAAATTGGAAAATTCGAAATTTTCAATATCTGACAACCATTCCATAAACTCCTAGATCCTACCCGAATGATCCCAGATGCCCAATTGACGATTTCAATTTTTCAAAACTTCGACAGGTCATATCTCATGAACAGTGGCTCGCAGCACAAAAAGTGTAGAGACGTTTTTTGTAGAGAATTTTATTATCTAAAACTAAGTTCCAGCAAGATTTTTCCGATAAAATCAATTTTGACTGGGAAAAAGTCAAAATTCGAATTTTTCGACTATTTGACACTTCATATCTCATGAACGGTGGCTCGCAGCGCAAAAAGTGTAAAGACGTTTTTTTGTAGAGAATTTTTATTATCTAAAACTAAGTTCCAGCAAGATTTTTTCGACAAAATCAAAGTTGGTTGGAAAAATGGAAAATTCGAAATTTTCAATATCTGACATACATTTCATAAACTCCTAGATCCTACCGACTGATCCCAGATGCCAAATTGACGATTTCAATTTTTCAAAATTTCGACAGGTTATATCTCATGAACGGTGGCTCGCAGCGAAAAAAGTGCAGAGACGTTTTTTGTAGAGAATTTCATTATCTAAAACTAAGTTCCAGCAAGATTTTTCCGATAAAATGAATTTTGACTGGAAAAAAGTGAACATTCCAATTTTTTGACTTTTTGACACTTCATATCTCACGAACGGAGGCTCGCAGCGAAAAAAGTGTAGAGACATTTTTTGTAGAGAATTTTATTATCTAAAACTAAGTTCCAGCAAGATTTTTTCGACAAAATCAAAGTTGGTTGGAAAAATTGGAAAATTCGAAATTTCCAAATCCTGAAATACATTTCATGAAGTCCTAGATCCGACCCGACTGATCCCAGGTGCCGAATTGACGATTTCAATTTTTCAAAATTTCGACAGGTCACATCTCACGAACAGAGGCTCGCAGAGAAAAAAGTGTAGAAAAGTTTTTTTTAGAGAATTTTATTATCTAAATCTAAGTTTCAGCAAGATTTTTTCGACAAAATCAATTTTGACTGGAAAAAAGTGAAAATTCGAATTTTTTGACTCTTTGACACGTCATATCTCATGAACGGTGGCTCGCAGCGCAAAAAGTGTAGAAACGTTTTTTGTAGAGAATTTTATTATCTAAAACTAAGTTCCAGCAAGATTTTTCCGATAAAATCAATTTTGACTGGGAAAAAGTCATAATTCGAATTTTTCGACTCTTTGACACTTCATATCTCATGAACAGTGGCTCGCAGCGAAAAAAGTGTGTAGACGTTTTTTGTAGAGAATTTTATTATCTAAATCTAAGTTTCAGCAAGATTTTTTCGACAAAATCAAAATTTGTTGAAAAAATTGAAAAATTCGAAATTTTCAAATTCTGACATATATTACATAAAGTTCTAGGTCCGACCCGACTGATCCCAGATGCCAAATTGACGATTTCAATTTTTCAAAATTTCGACAGGTCATATCTCACGAACGGAGGCTCGCGGAGAAAAAAGTGTAGAGAAGTTTTTTTTAGAGAATTTTATTATCTAAATCTAAGTTTCAGCAAGATTTTTTCGACAAAATCAATTTTGACTGGAAAAAAGTGAAAATTCAAATTTTTTGACTCTTTGACACTTCATATCTCATGAACGGTAGCTCGCAGCGCAAAAAGTGTAGAGACGTTTTTTGTAGAGAATTTCATTATCTAAAACTAAGTTCTAGCAAGATTTTTTCGACAAAATCAAAGTTGGTTGGAAAAATTGGAAAATTCGAAATTTTCAATATCTGACATACATTCCATAAACTCCTAGATCCTACCCGAATGATCCCAGATGCCAAATTGACGATTTCAATTTTTCAAAACTTCGACAGGTCATATCTCATGAACAGTGGCTCGCAGCACAAAAAGTGTAGAGACGTTTTTTGTAGAGAATTTTATTATCTAAAACTAAGTTCCAGCAAGATTTTTCCGATAAAATCAATTTTGACTGGGAAAAAGTCAAAATTCGAATTTTTCGACTATTTGACACTTCATATCTCATGAACGGTGGCTCGCAGCGCAAAAAGTGTAAAGACGTTTTTTGTAGAGAATTTTATTATCTAAAACTAAGTTCCAGCAAGATTTTTTCGACAAAATCAAAGTTGGTTGGAAAAATTGGAAAATTCGAAATTTTCAATATCTGACATACATTTCATAAACTCCTAGATCCTACCCGACTGATCCCAGATGCCAAATTGACGATTTCAATTTTTCAAAATTTCGACAGGTTATATCTCATGAACGGTGGCTCGCAGCGAAAAAAGTGTAGAGACGTTTTTTGTAGAGAATTTCATTATCTAAAACTAAGTTCCAGCAAGATTTTTTCGACAAAATCAAAATTTGTTGAAAAAATTGAAAAATTCGAAATTTTCAAATTCTGACATATATTACATAAAGTTCTAGGTCCGACCCGACTGATCCCAGGTGCCAAATTGACGATTTCAATTTTTCAAAATTTCGATAGGTCACATCTCACGAACAGAGGCTCGCAGAGAAGAAAGTGTAGAGAAGTTTTTTTTAGAGAATTTTATTATCTAAATCTATGTTTCAGCAAGATTTTTTCGACAACATCAATTTTGACTGGAAAAAAGTGAAAATTCGAATTTTTTGACTCTTTGACACTTCATATCTCATGAACGGTGGCTCGCAGCGCAAAAAGTGTAGAGACGTTTTTTGTAGAGAATTTTATTATCTAAAACTAAGTTCCAGCAAGATTTTTTCGACAAAATCAAAGTTGGTTGGAAAAATTGGAAAATTCGAAATTTCCAAATCCTGAAATACATTTCATGAAGTCCTAGATCCGACCCGACTGATCCCAGGTGCCAAATCGACGAATCCAATTTTTCAAAATTTCGACAGGTCATATCTCATGAACGGTGGCTCGCAGCGAAAAAAGTGTGGAGACGTTTTTTGTAGAGAATTTTATTGTCTAAATCTAAGTTTCTGCAAGATTTTTCCGATAAAATGAATTTTGACTGGAAAAAAGTGAAAATTCCAATTTTTCGACTTTTTGACACTTCATATCTCATGAACGGTGGCTCGCAGCGTAAAAAGGTCAGAGACGTTTTTTGTAGAGAATTTTATTATCTAAAACTAAGTTCAAGCAAGATTTTTTCGACAAAATCAAAATTTGTTGAAAAAATTGAAAAATTCGAAATTTTCAAATTCTGACATATATTACATAAAGTTCTAGGTCCGACCCGACTGATCCCAGGTGCCGAATTGACGATTTCAATTTTTCAAAATTTCGACAGGTCACATCTCACGAACAGAGGCTCGCAGAGAAAAAAGTGTAGAAAAGTTTTTTTTAGAGAATTTTATTATCTAAATCTAAGTTTCAGCAAGATTTTTTCGACAAATTCAATTTTGACTGGAAAAAAGTGAAAATTCGAATTTTTTGACTCTTTGACACTTTATATCTCATGAACGATGGCTCGCAGCGCAAAAAGTGTAGAGACGTTTTTTGTAGAGAATTTCATTATCTAAAACTAAGTTCCAGCAAGATTTCTTCGACAAAATCAAAATTTGTTGAAAAAATTGAAAAATTCGAAATTTTCAAATTCTGACATATATTACATGAAGTTCTAGGTCCGACCCGACTGATCCCAGATGCCAAATTGACGATTTCAATTTTTCAAAATTTCGACAGGTCATATCTCACGAACGGAGGCTCGCGGAGAAAAAAGTGTGGAGAAGTTTTTTTTAGAGAATTTTATTATCTAAATCTAAGTATCAGCAAGATTTTTTCGACAAAATCAATTTTGACTGGAAAAAAGTGAAAATTCAAATTTTTTGACTCTTTGACACTTCATATCTCATGAACGGTAGCTCGCAGCGCAAAAAGTGTAGAGACGTTTTTTGTAGAGAATTTCATTATCTAAAACTAAGTTCCAGCAAGATTTTTTCGACAAAATCAAAGTTGGTTGGAAAAATTGGAAAATTCGAAATTTTCAATATCTGACATACATTCCATAAACTCCTAGATCCTACCCGACTGATCCCAGATGCCAAATTGACGATTTCAATTTATCAAAACTTCGACAGGTCATATCTCATGAACGGTGGCTCGCAGCGCAAAAAGTGTAGAGACGTTTTTTGTAGAGAATTTTATTATCTAAAACTAAGTTCCAGCAAGATTTCTTCGACAAAATCAAAATTTGTTGAAAAAATTGAAAAATTCGAAATTTTCAAATTCTGACATATATTACATAAAGTTCTAGGTCCGACCCGACTAATCCCAGATGCCAAATTGACGATTTCAATTTTTCAAAATTTCGACAGGTCATATCTCACGAACGGAGGCTCGCGGAGAAAAAAGTGTAGAGAAGTTTTTTTTAGAGAATTTTATTATCTAAATCTAAGTTTCAGCAAGATTTTTTCGACAAAATCAATTTTGACTGGAAAAAAGTGAAAATTCAAATTTTTTGACTCTTTGACACTTCATATCTCATGAACGATAGCTCGCAGCGCAAAAAGTGTAGAGACGTTTTTTGTAGAGAATTTCATTATCTAAAACTAAGTTCTAGCCAGATTTTTTCGACAAAATCAAAGTTGGTTGGAAAAATTGGAAAATTCGAAATTTTCAATATCTGACATACATTCCATAAACTCCTAGATCCTACCCGACTGATCCCAGATGCCAAATTGACGATTTCAATATTTCAAAATTTCGACAGGTTATATCTCATGAACGGTGGCTCGCAGCGAAAACAGTGTAGAGACGTTTTTTGTAGAGAATTTTATTATCTAAAACTAAGTTCCAGCAAGATTTTTTCGACAAAATCAAAGTTGGTTGGAAAAATTGGAAAATTCGAAATTTCCAAATCCTGAAATACATTTCATGAAGTCCTAGATCCGACCCGACTGATCCCAGGTGCCAAATCGACGAATCCAATTTTTCAAAATTTCGACAGTTCATATCTCATGAACGGAGGCTCGCAGCGATAATAGTGTAGAGAAGTTTTTTTTAGAGAATTTTATTATCTAAATCTAAGTTTCAGCAAGATTTTTTCGACAAAATCAATTTTGAATGGAAAAAAGTGAAAATTCGAATTCTTCGACTCGTTGACACTTCATATCTCATGAACAGTGGCTCGCAGCGAAAAAAGTGTAGAGACGTTTTTTGTAGAGAATTTTATTGTCTAAATCTAAGTTTTTGCAAGATTTTTCCGATAAAATGAATTTTGACTGGAAAAAAGTGAAAATTCCAATTTTTCGACTTTTTGACACTTCATATCTCATGAACGGTGGCTCGCAGCGTAAAAAGATCAGAGACGTTTTTTGTAGAGAATTTTATTATCTAAAACTAAGTTCCAGCAAGATTTTTTCGACAAAATCAAAGTTGGTTAGAAAAATTGGAAAATTCGAAATTTTCAATATCTGACATACATTTCATAAACTCCTAGATCCTACCCGACTGATCCCAGATGCCAAATTGACGATTTCAATTTTTCAAAATTTCGACAGGTCATATCTCATGAACGGTGGCTCGCAGCGAAAAAAGTGTAGAAAAGTTTTTTTTAGAGAATCTTATTATCTAAATCTAAGTTTTTGCAAGATTTTTCCGATAAAATGAATTTTGACTGGAAAAAAGTGAACATTCCAATTTTTTGACTTTTTGACACTTCATATCTCATGAACGGTGGCTCGCAGCGTAAAAAGGTCAGAGACGTTTTTTGTAGAGAATTTCATTATCTAAAACTAAGTTCCAGCAAGATTTCTTCGACAAAATCAAAATTTGTTGAAAAAATTGAAAAATTCGAAATTTTCAATATCTGACATACATTTCATAAACTCCTAGATCCTACCCGACTGATCCCAGATGCCAAATTGACGATTTCAATTTTTCAAAATTTCGACAGGTCATATCTCATGAACGGTGGCTCGCAGCGAAAAAAGTGTAGAAAAGTTTTTTTTAGAGAATTTTATTATCTAAATCTAAGTTTCAGCAAGATTTTTTCGACAAAATCAATTTTGACTGGAAAAAAGTGAAAATTCGAATTTTTTGACTCTTTGACACGTCATATCTCATGAATAGTGGCTCGCAGCGCAAAAAGTGTAGAAACGTTTTTTGTAGAGAATTTTATTATCTAAAACTAAGTTCCAGCAAGATTTTTCCGATAAAATCAATTTTGACTGGGAAAAAGTCATAATTCGAATTTTTCGACTCTTTGACACTTCATATCTCATGAACAGTGGCTCGCAGCGAAAAAAGTGTGTAGACGTTTTTTGTAGAGAATTTTATTATCTAAAACTAAGTTCCAGCAAGATTTTTTCGACAAAATCAAAGTTGGTTGGAAAAATTGGAAAATTCGAAATTTTCAATATCTGACATACATTTCATAAACTCCTAGATCCTACCCGACTGATCCCAGATGCCAAATTGACGATTTCAATTTTTCAAAATTTCGACAGGTTATATCTCATGAACGGTGGCTCGCAGCGAAAAAAGTGTAGAGACGTTTTTTGTAGAGAATTTCATTATCTAAAATAAGTTCCAGCAAGATTTTTTCGACAAAATCAAAATTTGTTGAAAAAATTGAAAAATTCGAAATTTTCAAATTCTGACATATATTACATAAAGTTCTAGGTCCGACCCGACTGATCCCAGGTGCCAAATTGACGATTTCAATTTTTCAAAATTTCGATAGGTCACATCTCACGAACAGAGGCTCGCAGAGAAGAGAGTGTAGAAAAGTTTTTTTTAGAGAATTTTATTATCTAAATCTAAGTTTCAGCAAGATTTTTTCGACAAAATCAATTTTGAATGGAAAAAAGTGAAAATTCGAATTTTTCGACTCGTTGACACTTCATATCTCATGAACAGTGGCTCGCAGCGAAAAAAGTGTGGAGACGTTTTTTGTAGAGAATTTTATTATCTAAATCTAAGTTTTTGCAAGATTTTCCGATATAATCAATTTTGACTGGAAAAAAGTGAAAATTCCGATTTTTCGACTCTATGACACTTCATATCTCATGAACGATGGCTCGCAGCGCAAAAAGTGTAGAGACGTTTTTTGTAGAGAATTTTATTATCGAAAACTAAGTTCCAGCAAGATTTTTTCGACAAAATCAAAGTTGGTTAGAAAAATTGAAAAATTCGAAATTTTCAATATCTGACATACATTTCATAAACTCCTAGATCCTACCCGACTGATCCCAGATGCCAAATTGACGATTTCAATTTTTCAAATTTCGACAGGTCATATCTCATGAACGGTGGCTCGCAGCGAAAAAAAGTGTAGAAAAGTTTTTTTTAGAGAATCTTATTATCTAAATCTAAGTTTTTGCAAGATTTTTCCGATAAAATGAATTTTGACTGGAAAAAAGTGAACATTCCAATTTTTTGACTTTTTGACACTTCATATCTCACGAACGGAGGCTCGCAGCGAAAAAAGTGTAGAGACATTTTTTGTAGAGAATTTTATTATCTAAATCTAAGTTTTCGTAAAATTTTTCCGATAAAATGAATTTTGACTGGAAAAAAGTGAAAATTCCAATTTTTCGACTATTTGACACTTCGTATCTCATGAACGGTGGCTCGCAGCGTGAAAAGTGTAGAGACGTTTTTTGTAGAGAATTTCATTATCTAAAACTAAGTTCCAGCAAGATTTTTTCGACAAAATCAAAGTTGGTTAGAAAAATTGGAAAATTCGAAATTTTCAATATCTGACATACATTTCATAAACTCCTAGATTCTACCCGACTGATCCCAGATGCCAAATTGACGATTTCAATTTTTCAAAACTTCGACAGGTCATATCTCATGAACGGTTGGCTCGCAGCGCAAAAAGTGTAGAGACGTTTTTTTGTAGAGAATTTTATTATCTAAAACTAAGTTCCAGCAAGATTTTTCCGATAAAATCAATTTTGACTGGGAAAAAGTCAAAATTTCGAATTTTTCGACTCTTTGACACTTCATATCTCATGAACGGTGGCTCGCAGCGCAAAAAGTGTAGAGACGTTTTTTGTAGAGAATTTTATTATCTAAAACTAAGTTCCAGCAAGATTTTTTCGACAAAATCAAAGTTGGTTGGAAAAATTGGAAAATTCGAAATTTTCAATATCTGACATACATTTCATAAACTCCTAGATCCTACCCGACTGATCCCAGATGCCAAATTGACGATTTCAATTTTTCAAAATTTCGACAGGTTATATCTCATGAACGGTGGCTCGCAGCGAAAAAAGTGTAGAGACGTTTTTTGTAGAGAATTTCATTATCTAAAACTAAGTTCCAGCAAGATTTCTTCGACAAAATCAAAATTTGTTGAAAAAATTGAAAAATTCGAAATTTTCAAATTCTGACATATATTACATAAAGTTCTAGGTCCGACCCGACTGATCCCAGATGCCAAATTGACGATTTCAATTTTTCAAAATTTCGACAGGTCATATCTCACGAACGGAGGCTCGCGGAGAAAAAAGTGTAGAGAAGTTTTTTTTAGAGAATTTTATTATCTAAATCTAAGTTTCAGCAAGATTTTTTCGACAAAATCAATTTTGAATGGAAAAAAGTGAAAATTCGAAATCTTCGACTCGTTGACACTTCATATCTCATGAACAGTTGCTCGCAGCGAAAAAAGTGTGGAGACGTTTTTTGTAGAGAATTTTATTGTCTAAATCTAAGTTTTTGCAAGATTTTTCCGATCAAATGAATTTTGACTGGAAAAAAGTGAAAATTCCAATTTTTCGACTTTTTGACACTTCATATCTCATGAACGGTGGCTCGCAGCGTAAAAAGGTCAGAGACGTTTTTTGTAGAGAATTTTATTATCTAAAACTAAGTTCAAGCAAGATTTTTTCGACAAAATCAAAATTTGTTGAAAAAATTGAAAAATTCGAAATTTTCAAATTCTGACATATATTACTTAAAGTTCTAGGTCCGACCCGACTGATCCCAGGTGCCAAATCGACGATCCAATTTTCAAAATTTCGACAGGTCATATCTCATGAACGAAGGCTCGCAGCGAAAAAAGTGTAGGAACGTTTTTTGTAGAGAATTTTATAATCTAAATCTAAGTTTTTGCAAGATTTTTCCGATAAAATGAATTTTGACTGGAAAAAAGTGAAAATTCCAATTTTTCGACTTTTTGACACTTCATATCTCATGAACGGTGGTTCGCAGCGCAAAAAGTGTAGAGACGTTTTTTGTAGAGAATTTTATTATCTAAAACTAAGTTCCAGCAAGATTTTTCCGATAAAATCAATTTTGACTGGGAAAAAGTCAAAATTCGAATTTTTCGACTCTTTGACACTTCATATCTCATGAACGGTGACTCGCAGCGCAAAAAGTGTAGAGACGTTTTTTGTAGAGAATTTTATTATCTAAAACTAAGTTCCAGCAAGATTTTTTCGACAAAATCAAAGTTGGTTGGAAAAATTGGAAAATTCGAAATTTTCAATATCTGACATACATTTCATAAACTCCTAGATCCTACCCGACTGATCCCAGATGCCAAATTGACGATTTCAATTTTTCAAAATTTCGACAGGTTATATCTCATGAACGGTGGCTCGCAGCGAAAAAAGTGTAGAGACGTTTTTTGTAGAGAATTTCATTATCTAAAACTAAGTTCCAGCAAGATATTCTTCGACAAAATCAAAATTTGTTGAAAAAATTGAAAAATTCGAAATTTTCAAATTCTGACATAAATTACATAAAGTTCTAGGTCCGACCCGACTGATCCCAGATGCCAAATTGACGATTTCAATTTTTCAAAATTTCGACAGGTCATATCTCACGAACGGAGGCTCGCGGAGAAAAAAGTGTAGAGAAGTTTTTTTTAGAGAATTTTATTATCTAAATCTAAGTTTCAGCAAGATTTTTCGACAAAATCAAAATTTGTTGAAAAAATTGAAAAATTCGAAATTTTCAAATTCTGACATATATTACATAAAGTTCTAGGTCCGACCCGACTGATCCCAGATGCCAAATTGACGATTTCAATTTTTCAAAATTTCGACAGGTCATATCTCACGAACGGAGGCTCGCGGAGAAAAAAGTGTAGAGAAGTTTTTTTTAGAGAATTTTATTATCTAAATCTAAGTTTCAGCAAGATTTTTTCGACAAAATCAATTTTGACTGGAAAAAAGTGAAATTCAAATTTTTTGACTCTTTGACACTTCATATCTCATGAACGGTAGCTCGCAGCGCAAAAAGTGTAGAGACGTTTTTTGTAGAGAATTTCATTATCTAAAACTAAGTTCTAGCAAGATTTTTTCGACAAAATCAAAGTTGGTTGGAAAAATTGGAAAATTCGAAATTTTCAATATCTGACAACCATTCCATAAACTCCTAGATCCTACCCGAATGATCCCAGATGCCCAATTGACGATTTCAATTTTTCAAAACTTCGACAGGTCATATCTCAATGAACAGTGGCTCGCAGCACAAAAAGTGTAGAGACGTTTTTTGTAGAGAATTTTATTATCTAAAACTAAGTTCCAGCAAGATTTTTCCGATAAAATCAATTTTGACTGGGAAAAAGTCAAAATTCGAATTTTTCGACTATTTGACACTTCATATCTCATGAACGGTGGCTCGCAGCGCAAAAAGTGTAAAGACGTTTTTTGTAGAGAATTTTATTATCTAAAACTAAGTTCCAGCAAGATTTTTTCGACAAAATCAAAGTTGGTTGGAAAAATTGGAAAATTCGAAATTTTCAATATCTGACATACATTTCATAAACTCCTAGATCCTACCCGACTGATCCCAGATGCCAAATTGACGATTTCAATTTTTCAAAATTTCGACAGGTTATATCTCATGATCGGTGGCTCGCAGCGAAAAAAGTGCAGAGACGTTTTTTGTAGAGAATTTCATTATCTAAAACTAAGTTCCAGCAAGATTTTTTCGACAAAATCAAAATTTGTTGAAAAATTGAAAAATTCGAAATTTTCAAATTCTGACATATATTACATAAAGTTCTAGGTCCGACCCGACTGATCCCAGGTGCCAAATTGACGATTTCAATTTTTCAAAATTTCGATAGGTCACATCTCACGAACAGAGGCTCGCAGAGAAGAGAGTGTAGAAAAGTTTTTTTTTAGAGAATTTTATTATCTAAATCTAAGTTTCAGAAAGATTTTTTCGACAAAATCAATTTTTAATGGAAAAAAGTGAAAATTCGAATTTTTTCGACTCGTTGACACTTCATATCTCATGAACAGTGGCTCGCAGCGAAAAAAGTGTGGAGACGTTTTTTGTAGAGAATTTTATTATCTAAATCTAAGTTTTTGCAAGATTTTTCCGATATAATCAATTTTGACTGGAAAAAAGTGAAAATTCCGATTTTCGACTCTATGACACTTCATATCTCATGAACGATGGCTCGCAGCGCAAAAAGTGTAGAGACGTTTTTTGTAGAGAATTTTATTATCGAAAACTAAGTTCCAGCAAGATTTTTTCGACAAAATCAAAGTTGGTTGGAAAAATTGGAAAATTCGAAATTTTCAATATCTGACATACATTCCATAAACTCCTAGATCCTACCCGACTGATCCCAGATGCCAAATTGACGATTTCAATATTTCAAAATTTCGACAGGTTATATCTCATGAACGGTGGCTCGCAGCGAAAACAGTGTAGAGACGTTTTTTGTAGATAATTTTATTATCTAAAACTAAGTTCCAGCAAGACTTTTTCGACAAAATCAAAGTTGGTTGGAAAAATTGGAAAATTCGAAATTTCCAAATCCTGAAATACATTTCATGAAGTCCTAGATCCGACCCGACTGATCCCAGGTGCCAAATCGACGAATCCAATTTTTCAAAATTTCGACAGGTCATATCTCATGAACGGAGGCTCGCAGCGATAATAGTGTAGAGAAGTTTTTTTTAGAGAATTTTATTATCTAAATCTAAGTTTCAGCAAGATTTTTTCGACAAAATCAATTTTGAATGGAAAAAAGTGAAAATTCGAATTCTTCGACTCGTTGACACTTCATATCTCATGAACAGTTGCTCGCAGCGAAAAAAGTGTGGAGACGTTTTTTGTAGAGAATTTTATTGTCTAAATCTAAGTTTTTACAAGATTTTTCCGATCAAATGAATTTTGACTGGAAAAAAGTGAAAATTCCAATTTTTCGACTTTTTGACACTTCATATCTCATGAACGGTGGCTCGCAGCGTAAAAAGGTCAGAGGACGTTTTTTAGTAGAGAATTTTATTATCTAAAACTAAGTTCAAGCAAGATTTTTTCGACAAAATCAAAATTTGTTGAAAAAATTGAAAAATTCGAAATTTTCAAATTCTGACATATATTACTTAAAGTTCTAGGTCCGACCCGACTGATCCCAGGTGCCAAATCGACGAATCCAATTTTTCAAAATTTCGACAGGTCATATCTCATGAACGAAGGCTCGCAGCGAAAAAAGTGTAGGAACGTTTTTTGTAGAGAATTTTATAATCTAAATCTAAGTTTTTGCAAGATTTTTCCGATAAAATGAATTTTGACTGGAAAAAAGTGAAAATTCCAATTTTTCGACTTTTTGACACTTCATATCTCATGAACGGTGGTTCGCAGCGCAAAAAGTGTGGAGACGTTTTTTGTAGAGAATTTTATTATCTAAAACTAAGTTCCAGCAAGATTTTTCCGATAAAATCAATTTTGACTGGGAAAAAGTCAAAATTCGAATTTTTCGACTCTTTGACACTTCATATCTCATGAACGGTGGCTCGCAGCGCAAAAAGTGTAGAGACGTTTTTTGTAGAGAATTTTATTATCTAAAACTAAGTTCCAGCAAGATTTTTTCGACAAAATCAAAGTTGGTTGGAAAAATTGGAAAATTCGAAATTTTCAATATCTGACATACATTTCATAAACTCCTAGATCCTACCCGACTGATCCCAGATGCCAAATTGACGATTTCAATTTTTCAAAATTTCGACAGGTTATATCTCATGAACGGTGGCTCGCAGCGAAAAAAGTGTAGAGACGTTTTTTGTAGAGAATTTCATTATCTAAAACTAAGTTCCAGCAAGATTTCTTCGACAAAATCAAATTTGTTGAAAAAATTGAAAAATTCGAAATTATCAAATTCTGACATAAATTACATAAAGTTCTAGGTCCGACCCGACTGATCCCAGATGCCAAATTGACGATTTCAATTTTTCAAAATTTCGACAGGTCATATCTCACGAACGGAGGCTCGCGGAGAAAAAAGTGTAGAGAAGTTTTTTTTAGAGAATTTTATTATCTAAATCTAAGTTTCAGCAAGATTTTTTCGACAAAATCAAAATTTGTTGAAAAAATTGAAAAATTCGAAATTTTCAAATTCTGACATATATTACATAAAGTTCTAGGTCCGACCCGACTGATCCCAGATGCCAAATTGACGATTTCAATTTTTCAAAATTTCGACAGGTCATAATCTCACGAACGGAGGCTCGCGGAGAAAAAAGTGTAGAGAAGTTTTTTTTAGAGAATTTTATTATCTAAATCTAAGTTTCAGCAAGATTTTTTCGACAAAATCAATTTTGACTGGAAAAAAGTGAAAATTCAAATTTTTTGACTCTTTGACACTTCATATCTCATGAACGGTAGCTCGCAGCGCAAAAAGTGTAGAGACGTTTTTTGTAGAGAATTTCATTATCTAAAACTAAGTTCTAGCAAGATTTTTTCGACAAAATCAAAGTTGGTTGGAAAAATTGGAAAATTCGAAATTTTCAATATCTGACAACCATTCCATAAACTCCTAGATCCTACCCGAATGATCCCAGATGCCCAATTGACGATTTCAATTTTCAAAACTTCGACAGGTCATATCTCATGAACAGTGGCTCGCAGCACAAAAAGTGTAGAGACGTTTTTTGTAGAGAATTTTATTATCTAAAACTAAGTTCCAGCAAGATTTTTCCGATAAAATCAATTTTGACTGGGGAAAAAGTCAAAATTCGAATTTTTCGACTATTTGACACTTCATATCTCATGAACGGTGGCTCGCAGCGCAAAAAGTGTAAAGACGTTTTTTGTAGAGAATTTTATTATCTAAAACTAAGTTCCAGCAAGATTTTTTCGACAAAATCAAAGTTGGTTGGAAAAATTGGAAAATTCGAAATTTTCAATATCTGACATACATTTCATAAACTCCTAGATCCTACCCGACTGATCCCAGATGCCAAATTGACGATTTCAATTTTTCAAAATTTCGACAGGTTATATCTCATGAACGGTGGCTCGCAGCGAAAAAAGTGCAGAGACGTTTTTTGTAGAGAATTTCATTATCTAAAACTAAGTTCCAGCAAGAATTTTTTCGACAAAATCAAAATTTGTTGAAAAAATTGAAAAATTCGAAATTTTCAAATTCTGACATATATTACATAAAGTTCTAGGTCCGACCCGACTGATCCCAGGTGCCAAATTGACGATTTCAATTTTTCAAAATTTCGATAGGTCACATCTCACGAACAGAGGCTCGCAGAGAAGAGAGTGTAGAAAAGTTTTTTTTAGAGAATTTTATTATCTAAATCTAAGTTTCAGCAAGATTTTTTCGACAAAATCAATTTTTAATGGAAAAAAGTGAAAATTCGAATTTTTCGACTCGTTGACACTTCATATCTCATGAACAGTGGCTCGCAGCGAAAAAAGTGTGGAGACGTTTTTTGTAGAGAATTTTATTATCTAAATCTAAGTTTTTGCAAGATTTTTCCGATATAATCAATTTTGACTGGAAAAAAAGTGAAAATTCCGATTTTTCGACTCTATGACACTTCATATCTCATGAACGATGGCTCGCAGCGCAAAAAGTGTAGAGACGTTTTTTGTAGAGAATTTTATTATATCGAAAACTAAGTTCCAGCAAGATTTTTTTCGACAAAATCAAAGTTGGTTAGAAAAATTGAAAAAATTCGAAATTTTCATTATCTGACAACATTTCATAAACTCCTAGA
Source organism: Microctonus brassicae (assembly GCA_918226075.1). Lineage (NCBI taxonomy): Eukaryota > Metazoa > Arthropoda > Insecta > Hymenoptera > Braconidae > Microctonus > Microctonus brassicae. The sequence continues at coordinate 1,467,551 of OW445483.1, forward strand.
TCCTACCCGACTGATCCCAGATGCCAAATTGACGATTTCAATTTTTCAAAATTTCGACAGGTCATATCTCATGAACGGTGGCTCGCAGCGAAAAAAGTGTAGAAAAGTTTTTTTTAGAGAATCTTATTATCTAAATCTAAGTTTTTGCAAGATTTTTCCGATAAAATGAATTTTGACTGGAAAAAAGTGAACATTCCAATTTTTTGACTTTTTGACACTTCATATCTCACGAACGGAGGCTCGCAGCGAAAAAAGTGTAGAGACATTTTTTGTAGCGAATTTATTATCTAAATCTAAGTTTTCGTAAAATTTTTCCGATAAAATGAATTTTGACTGGAAAAAAGTGAAAATTCCAATTTTTCGACTATTTGACACTTCGTATCTCATGAACGGTGGCTCGCAGCGTGAAAAGTGTAGAGAAGTTTTTTTTAGAGAATTTCATTATCTAAAACTAAGTTCCAGCAAGATTTTTTCGACAAAATCAAAGTTGGTTAGAAAAATTGGAAAATTCGAAATTTTCAATATCTGACATACATTTCATAAACTCCTAGATCCTACCCGACTGATCCCAGATGCCAAATTGACGATTTCAATTTTTCAAATTTCGACAGGTTATATCTCATGAACGGTGGCTCGCAGCGAAAAAAGTTGTAGAGACGTTTTTTTGTAGAGAATTTCATTATCTAAAACTAAGTTCCAGCAAGATTTCTTCGACAAAATCAAAATTTGTTGAAAAAATTGAAAAATTCGAAATTTTCAAATTCTGACATATATTACATAAAGTTCTAGGTCCGACCCGACTGATCTCAGATGCCAAATTGACGATTTCAATTTTTCAAAATTTCGACAGGTCATATCTCACGAACGGAGGCTCGCGGAGAAAAAAGTGTAGAGAAGTTTTTTTTAGAGAATTTTATTATCTAATCTAAGTTTCAGCAAGATTTTTTCGACAACATCAATTTTGACTGGAAAAAAGTGAAAATTCGAATTTTTTGACTCTTTGACACTTCATATCTCATGAACGGTGGCTCGCAGCGCAAAAAGTGTAGAGACGTTTTTTGTAGAGAATTTTATTATCTAAAACTAAGTTCCAGCAAGATTTTTTCGACAAAATCAAAGTTGGTTGGAAAAAATTGGAAAATTCGAAATTTTCAATATCTGACATACATTTCATAAACTCCTAGATCCTACCCGACTGATCCCAGATGCCAAATTGACGATTTCAATTTTTCAAAATTTCGACAGGTTATATCTCATGAACGGTGGCTCGCAGCGCAAAAAGTGTAGAAACGTTTTTTGTAGAGAATTTTATTATCTAAAACTAAGTTCCAGCAAGATTTTTCCGATAAAATCAATTTTGACTGGGAAAAAGTCATAAATCGAATTTTTCGACTCTTTGACACTTCATATCTCATGAACAGTGGCTCGCAGCGAAAAAAGTGTGTAGACGTTTTTTGTAGAGAATTTTATTATCTAAAACTGAGTTCCAGCAAGATTTTTTCGACAAAATCAAAGTTGGTTGGAAAAATTGGAAAATTCGAAATTTTCAATATCTGACATACATTTCATAAACTCCTAGATCCTACCCGACTGATCCCAGATGCCAAATTGACGATTTCAATATTTCAAAATTTCGACAGGTTATATCTCATGAACGGTGGCTCGCAGCGAAAAAAGTGTAGAGACGTTTTTTGCAGAGAATTTCATTATCTAAAACTAAGTTCCAGCAAGATTTTTTCGACAAAATCAAAATTTGTTGAAAAAATTGAAAAATTCGAAATTTTCAAATTCTGACATATATTACATAAAGTTCTAGGTCCGACCCGACTGATCCCAGGTGCCAAATTGACGATTTCAATTTTTCAAATTTCGACAGGTCACATCTCACGAACAGAGGCTCGCAGAGAAGAAAGTGTAGAGAAGTTTTTTTTAGAGAATTTTATTATCTAAATCTAAGTTTCAGCAAGATTTTTTCGACAACATCAATTTTGACTGGAAAAAAGTGAAAATTCGAATTTTTTGACTCTTTGACACTTCATATCTCATGAACGGTGGCTCGCAGCGCAAAAAGTGTAGAGACGTTTTTTGTAGAGAATTTTATTATCTAAAACTAAGTTCCAGCAAGATTTTCCCGATAAAATCAATTTTGACTGGGAAAAAGTCATATTTCGAATTTTCCGACTCTTTGACACTTCATATCTCATGAACAGTGGCTCGCAGCGAAAAAAGTGTAGAGACGTTTTTCGTAAAGAATTTTATTATCTAAAACTAAGTTCCAGCAAGATTTTTTCGACAAAATCAAAGTTGGTTGGAAAAATTGGAAAATTCGAAATTTCCAAATCCTGAAATACATTTCATGAAGTCCTCGATCCGACCCGACTGATCCCAGGTGCCAAATCGACGAATCCAATTTTTCAAAATTTCGACAGGTCATATCTCATGAACGGAGGCTCGCAGCGAAAAAAGTGTAGAGAAGTTTTTTTTAGAGAATTTTATTATCTAAATCTAAGTTTCAGCAAGATTTTTTCGACAAAATCAATTTTGACTGGAAAAAAGTGAAAATTCAAATTTTTTGACTCTTTGGACACTTCATATCTCATGAACGGTAGCTCGCAGCGCAAAAAGTGTAGAGACGTTTTTTGTAGAGAATTTTATTATCTAAAACTAAGTTCCAGCAAGATTTTCCGATAAAATCAATTTTGACTGGGAAAAAGTCAAAATTCGAATTTTTCGACTCTTTGACACTTCATATCTCATGAACAGTGGCTCGCAGCGCAAAAAGTGTGGAGACGTTATTTGTAGAGAATTTTATTATCTAAAACTAAGTTCCATCAAGATTTTTTCGACAAAATCAAATTTGGTTGAAAAAATTGAAGAATCCGAAATTTTCAAATTCTGACATCCATTTCATAATGTCCTAGATCCGACCCGACTGATCCGAGATGCCAAATGGGGGGATTATACGGTTTCCGTGGCGCCATAAAATGACAATCGATTCTTGTAGAACTCGACGAGATAAGACGTTTTTGAAGAATAAAAAATTTCGATATCTCGCTTAGTTTCCGAGATATCGAAGCTTCAAAATTTTTTTTTTTCATTTTTGATTCTACGTTATGTTGGATATTTTTCGACGAAATAACACTTTGTTAAGTCTTATTTCGATGTAAACAAATAATCTGTACGTATGTATGTATGTACGCATGTGTGTGAGTGTGTATGTGTATGTGTGTAAATATAGAGTGGGGTCCAGGGGCGAAGCCCGGGAAGGGGGGGGGGGGGGCTTGAATAAATTTGAAGAGATAGTATTTTCCAGAAACAAATTAAAATTAATTTTGATGATTTCGCCAATGATAAATTAATTTATGAAATGATAAAACATTTTATGAAAAAATTTATGACTGCCCAGATCGCATCACGAGGAGGTATCATCACTTGCGTTCCGCACACTCGAAGAAAGAGGATTAGTTAGGTATTGTTTTGAGTAGAAATAATTCAATTTTCGCCGAACCCAATAAAAACTCAACTCTTTTTTTTTTTTTTCAACATGTGTTAAATAATTTTTGTTTCGAAAATATCAAATATGAATTTATATGTAAACAAATCGTGTACGTAGTGCATTTTCTGTTCATATTCTTCCTGTATTCAAGTGGGGTATAAGATTTCCCCCACTTGGGGTATAAGATTCTTAAATGTAAACAAATAGTATGTAAACACAAAATTTTTAATTCCAGGATCTTGTGTATTCTTACATTTATAGTTTGATTTTCATTTCCTAGTGCGATTGTCACAGTAAAATTTGTTTTGAGGCATACATATTGATCATTTGTTAAAATCCATACCTTTCTTGACAAAATAAGACTTGACAAAGTCTCATTTCGTCGAAAAATATCAAACATAACGTAGAAATAAAAATGAAAAAACAAAATTTCGAAGCTTCGATATCCCGAAAACTAAGCGAGATATCGAAATTTTTTATTCGTCAAAAACGTCTTATTTCGTCGAGTTCTACAAAAATGCATCGTCATTCGGCGGCGCCACGGAAACCGTATACTTGCCATTTGTTTACTCATTTGAAGCATTTTGTCGTATCATTGATTCATTTATTGAAAATTACCTGGAATTTATTCATTCATTTATTTATTTACATTATTTGAACCTTGATTAATTTATTGTAAGCTGAATGTATATTTGTTATTTATTTTTTGTTGTGTATAAATTACTTTTTATATTTTAGATCATCAAACATTAAATTAATTCAGTGGCAAAATAAAGAGTCAAATAATTAGAAATTTATATTAAATTTAATACATTTTATAAATTTAATTAAAAAATTGAAAATAAAATTTAGATAATATTCATGATCCGATCACCGCCAAAAATTAGAAGTATGGCAAACGAGGAGGGATCCGATAAGCGTGCATCGTCTTTGGACGATAGTTCAGCCGCAAATTTAAATGAATCTGTTTCTATTTCAAAAGATAACGGGGAGGCAAAGGGTGCTACTTGTAAAAGAAATACAAAAAATGCAAATAATGAAAAAATAAAGTCAAAACCAAAAATTATTTCAAATCAAAGCTTAAGTGGATTAGACGAAACAAGGGAAACAGACGATGAGATTGATCTGTTTTCAATTGAAAATAAACATGGGGTCCATCCGAAGAATTGAGAGGCGACACCGTGTCGGATAAATTAGAAAGGGCAGTCGACAGTTTGAATATGAAATTTAATTTATTAATGAGAAACTTTGATAGTTTAAATAGGGAAAATGATTTGTCAAACCGTAACCTACCGTCTGAGGGGGGAGGGGAGACAGCGAGTAAGGCTCGTAGCGCTGAAGTCAAAACATTGAATAGAAAAAATTTTGAAAATTATCCTATTGAAAGTAACAAGGATAGAAATAGATTAAATATTGAAAATGAAGAATTAATGATTGAAAACGATATTGAAAATATTGTCGAAAATTCGCGTGTCGAGTCGTTGATCGCTGGGCCGCGAAGGGAAAAAAATATGTTAGGCGCAACCCCTGTAGAGTCGGTTTCGTTTACGCCTACATCGGAGTTGTGCCGCCAATTGGACCCAAAGAGTTTGTCAAAAGGAAGAAGTCGAAGAGCGATGGGAATTCCACCTGAAGACGAACAATTTCCTTGTCAAACTAATGAGGGAAATAATTTGTCAAGAAAAAAGAATTTATTGTTTGATACAAATAATTTTTGTCAATTTAATATAAATGAATATTTTAATGATTCTAATATTTTAAATAATAATGTAGGGAGTAATGAATATGGTCTAGGGCAATATAGTAACCCAGATGCATATCAAAACTTGACCACGATTGTAAGAGTGACGTTTGAGTTACCAAATGGTCAAGTTATTTCTAAAGTCAAATCTGCTTCTCTTCAGGAATGCCAAAAATATTTGAATTGGCCAGATGAAGTAAGAAAAGTCAAATTTTCAGATTTAAGACAGTTAGACATCCAAACTGTCGCACGGCAAGATAATTCTTATCATTATTCTACTCAAAACAGCAATAGGTTTGATCGCAGTAGACTGTCGCGAGAAGATGCGTCAGCGGAATGCGAGGACGAATTTTATAATCAAAATCGTCAACCAGAATATAATATATTTTCTCAGCCTAGTCAACAGAGGAGAAATTATGCTCGTCAAAATTTCTTAGACGATCATGGTCAAGAATGTATAGACGAACAGGCTTTCCAAAATGAATCGCGATTTTCGTCACGTCGTCAAAATAATGATGAATTAACAATATCATCGGTATTAATATTGGTCGTATAGTCAACACTTGGAATTTAACATTTCCAAAAGCGAAAGAGACCCGAAACAATTTCTCATGCTATTAGAAGATCATCTTCAAACATATGGCATAAATAAAATCTTTTTGTCCCATGTTTATCTAGTATTTTTACAGGTGGTCATCGTGCTTGGTACATACTAAATAAAAGGAATTGGCGAACATGGGAAGACTTTACAAGGGCCTTTCGTTATCAATGGAGTGTCAAGAAGTCTGATGGCGATCTTTTTCTCGAAATAAATGAATTGAAATTCGACAAAGGCGAAACATTGGCAGAGTTTACATGTCGAGCTCGTTTGATCTTTGAAAGGATGAGGCATCCGCCAACTTTTAAGGAACAATTAAAACAAATACTTGTCAAATTTAATCCGCGTCTTACATCTGAATTGATGAATCTACCGCTACATAATTACGAAGAATTTCTTCATTATGTAAGCGAGAGAAGTTATTTGTTTAAACGATCAGTTGAATTTAATAAAGATACGCGACTTAAAACAACGCGAACGGATTTGAAATTCGACGACAACCAGGAAGAAAAAGTTATTGAAGAAAAAGAGGATATGACCACTTCGTCGTCAAGCTCGTCATGCGTTCTGGATGACAAATTATTTGAAAATATGAGTGACTCTGACAGCCTCAAAATTAAAAAGAGATTGCTAATACAGCAGTTGAAGGACATAGAGGAAAAAGAGGCTGCCTTAGAACAAAAAGGAAAAAAGGAAAAGCTTTCAACAGGCGAAACAAATAAACCACCAAAAGCCAAATGGAATAATAAAGGAGAATTGAACCTCTTTTCTTCAGACGAAGAAGAGAAAGATAAGGAGGCGATTTTGGAAGAACAGAAACAATATATAAAGCCAAAAATTGATGAAAAGCTATCTTCCACTAAAAATTTAGTCAACCAAAGTCTCATAGCTGATGTAGAGAGGTGGGATGAAGCTAAGGCTCGTCAAATCGAAATGAGAAGCTATCGGCCACCGTTGAAGTCGTCAGTAAAAGGAGAGCCAAGCAAAGAAGCTCAGGAAAGCCCGAGAAGCATCGAGGCAATTGAATTGATTGAGGAAATAAAAAGCCGTTCGCCACCGAGAATTAAATTGGGTAAAACGACAAGAGTAACAATGGCACAAGTGCATGCCGAAAATTTGAAACGTTGTCATGCCCCCAATGAGCAAAAGGTACTAGAAAAACTAAAGGGTACCAATCGCGCACGATTGACTACTGATGACCCGAAGGCAAAGTTGGCACCATCTACTGCAGTTCGACCAGCTCCGTATGAAAACCCCACATTTAGAGAGTTCCTGAAAGAGTTGGGCTTAGACGAGAAGGTTAAAGAAGAACTGATAAAACCGCTGTATCTAGTAAAATGTAGATTGTGGTCAGAGGAAGCCTTGAAAGATTTAATAGTCAAGAGGACTCGGATGTTGGTGGCACGAAAAGATAGTCAAACGGTTACGAGGGGCACACAAACTTACGTCTCTCATGAAGGGAAACCAAGGATTCAAGGATGTGTGAATTGCAGATCGTGCACACACCACGCTAGAGACTGCAAACTTCCATACCGACCTGGGTTTTGTCAAATTTGTTTCGCTGATGGCTATGATACAAAAGACTGTATCTACCCTCATGGAGTGGAACATGAGGCAGCCTTAGGCTTGTGCGTGGGCTGTGGACGAGACCTCAGCCTATATTGTCCTGAATGTCCGGATTACAATATACGGTACGAGGATATTGTTGATTGGCTTCGCCTAAATTATGCCACTTGGCCAACTTGGGCTATCCCAGTTGATCACCGTTACCTGGTGAACGAGGGAAGTGAAATATTGAAACGACGAGTTAAAGCTAAGTTTGACGACCCCAGGGATACGCCAAATCGTGTACGAGAATTCTTGATAAGAGAAAATGCTCTGTCAATCGCCCCAAGAGTGGCAAGCCGAGATGTTCGGAGTATAGAACAACTTTCAGAGGAAAAGCGTAAATTGGCTTTGCAAGCATTGATGCATCATCCGTTGACAAATAAAACACTCGACGAAGTGATGAAAGAACGTCCAGAGCTTGATGACGGAGCGGAAATCAAGATCATCATACCAACGAAATATCAGCATCGAGCAACTAAAGAATAAATAGTTGGCTAAATTAAAGAGAACACATGCAGTGTGTTAACGTTATACGATCTTGCTATTTGATAACTAAGCCTTGTCTTTTTGTCTGTTTGAAATTTTCTTTTATATTATAGTTAAGAATCATCCATTGAAGTTTGACAGGATGATATTCTTTTTGCCAGCTGGCAGTTTAAAATTTTGTTTAAAATAATTATATTAGTACGCTTTGACGCAACTCATTTCGATTTGTCAATTTAAATGTCAATCGATTTTGATGATTGTCGTCCATTATTAGAGTAATTACTTATCTTCATTTCATTAAAATATTTTTGTTAATATCATGGAAAGATTTAACATTGTTTGTCATTGTGTTTGTCAATTCAAGATTATTCATGTGTGTGTTTTATAATAAATTACGTTCATTTAACATATCATTGTAATAGTTGAAACCTGTCATACATTATCCTATCATCATGGAAAAAGTAATTTGAATTTTCACTAGCAATCTAAATGTAATATGATTCTTGCTTTTATTTTTGCTAATTATCTATGAATGAAAATATAAAAATGGTTTAGACAGGAACTGTGAATTTAATCGCGAAATTAAAGTTCGATTTTGACAATTTTCCCAAGAGCTTTTCTCGCGTTAGTACGTGAAGGTCAGAGGGGGGAGAATGTGACAGGAAAATTGTCGACCTCCCCTATAACGCTCGAATATTGTTCTCGGGCGTCAATCGTCGAAAGAAAATATAAAATTGTTAAATATATTTTATCATTAAGTCATATAAACGACTAATGCAAATTGCCAATACAAATTAAATTAACTATACATGACGAAAGAAAATTATATACACAGTTCCTGGCTGGCTAGACAATATTATAATAAATGAATCAAAAATAATAATTCGGCAAATATTGCCGAGAATGAAATTAATTTCCAGATAAACGACATTGAATTTGACAATGAGAGCGAGCGAGAGAAGTCATTCCTAATGGCAATCCAATGCAATAGACAAGGATATAAGATGCTTGCCAAAACTGCAACGGTCAACGCATCAACTCGTCAACACGTGAGGATCACGTGGTCATTAGACAAAGGGACAATGAGCCTACGATCAGGCGATAGCCGAACTTCTCTTCACTTCTGCTCTACGAGCCAAATTGTAAAGTCGACGCTCGAGAACTATATCCACGTTTTAAGACACTGTAAAATTATTGTAAAGTTATAAAATTACGAAGTGTAAAGTAATCGTCAAAGTAAAAGACGAACCATATCAACCTATTGTAAAAGGGAAATAATTAATCAAAGGAAAACTTATCAAAGGGAAAATTGTCAAAATATCTTGAAAATCATTGTAATAATATTTGGAAATTCTGGAAAGTACTGGATAATTGTCGAAAGCCAAATTGTTATACCAAGCTAAACTGTAAGTTAAAGATTTATACAAATTTATACTTTCTGTCTCAACCATTGAGTAAACATTTAAACAATTAATTGAATTTAATATTTATTAAAAACATTGAAATAGTCAAATTGAATATAATTGTGTATGAGAATTTATTTAAATTATCTATATGTAATATCCAAATTGTGTGTGATCGTCTTAAGTGTAATGTTCGTTCATGTATTTATTCACTTCGTCAAATTCATCAGTTATCATTAAAATTATACTGGTCGAAGGGTCATCCGGCGGTACCTACCCTGAAATTGTCAAAGCTATCCAAAACTGAAGTTAAAATTGAATTAAATAATCGTCAAAATAGAGAATCGGAAAGTTTATTGATTTCCCTAAAAAATCAATTGGCGCTCGACATATTGAGTCAAACTAAGATTAATAAAAAATATAAAAATCATTATTATCGCCTCATGAAACCTGGCAGCACTTGACCCAGGCCGCGCCAGGCGAAATAAAAACAGATAATTCCTATTTCAATTATTTTCTTTGTGTTATATGAGAAAAAAAACATATCATCCATTTAATAGAGAGTGAAATATGATTGGAACTAATATAAAATTCCAGATCATGTTGAGAAACAATGAATATGAAAAAATTATTTTATAGGATAAACAAATGAACGTAAGTAGTATGTGTTAGATGGATAATATTTAAAGTATAAAGAATACCTGCAATGCTGAAATTACCTCTGAACACTTATACTAAATACCCAATAGTGGAATAGTTATAGTAAATAATTTATTCGATTATTCAATTTTTGTATGCAAACATTTTCAATTTATTATCGAAATTATGAACAATTTTTTTTTTTTTACATAATATATAATCTTTGAAGAATGAAATGTCTTCGAAGAATTCATCATAATCAGTGACAATGGGTTGATAATGTTTTATGACATCGTTGATAATGTTTTATGATATGGTTGGTGAGCATTAATGTCCTCATCCTGTTATAATAATACTGGTTATCTCAAATATTATTATTTATTTTGCTGGGGACATATTTAAAAATAAATTCTTCGGAAAAATATGCGATGTGTCCCCACATTCATATCTTCGATTCGCTCTTCAAGATGATAAAAAAATCTCCAATGATTTACCTATTGAGGGGTGCTGAATTTTTTTTCTCTGTGCTCCATCCAACGCTTCAAATATATAACATTAGCGTGGGCACAGTGATAGGAAAATCCAGATTCCTGGTATTTGTGATATTCACAGTTTTGCATTCCATGATTTTTCAATGATGGACATTCGAAACTCTCTAGATCGATAACTGTTTCCCCCATATGCCCAATAATACTTGGTAACCAGTGCTTTTTCTCAACTCCTTTCACACACACATGATCAACATCTTTCAATAGAATCTCGAGAACATTGTTGAGCTGATCATATGGTACATCACCAGTATCTCATAATAGTCCATGATAATTACGTATCAACCATGAATTTATTGCTTGGTACTGCTTCGATAATTCACCCCACAAGCATGGTGGTTTGAATAGTATGTGTGTAACTTCAATAGTTTCTTCAACATTGATACTGTGTACTAGAATACTTGCTAGTTCTTTCACAATAAATTGATTGCTTTGATGTTTGAAGCCTTGAATATCCAGAATAATCTCCATTCTTCAAATTCCATGAAAACTTTTTGAAATTTATGAAAACTTTTCCAAATTTCTCAAATCTTTTTCAAATTCTTAAAAACTTTTCATAACTTTTTTAAATTTTTAAAAACTTTTTAAAACTTTTTCAAATTTTTCGAAACTTTTTCAAATTTATGAAAACTTTTCAAAACTTTTTTAAATTTTTAAAAACTTTTCTAAATTTTCAAAAACTTTTTCTAAACTTTCGGAGATTTATGGAAAACTTTTCAAAACTTTTCCAAATTTTTGAAAACTTTTCCCAAACTTTTGCAAATTAATAAAAACTTTCCCAAACTTTTTCATAAAAAAATTTTTTTTCCATATGAAAAATTTCGTTGGTAAAAACTCTTGATTCTTCTTCATTAAGATTTTTCCAGAACTTGATGATGAATGCGTCAAATGTTCACTGATCTATCATGAAGAAACATATCAAATTTATATTGGTGAGCATCCATTGTTCGAACTCTTATTGGATAGCCCCCCTCCCTACACACACACATATTTATTTATCTACATATTCTTTGTTTTTACAATTATTCATATGCTTATCTGTATAATTATATATATATATATATATATATATATATATATACAGTGACTCATACAATTATTTATATGATTATTTACTTTTCCTTCATTTATTGATTTATTCATCTGTTTATCGATTTTTTCTTTTTTCATTTATTCTTTCATATTTGTAGGAAAAAAAATATTTCATATATATTATGGATAAAAACTTATTCGTTTGAATTTCCCTCACCCACTCAACAGCGAAACTACAGTTCAATCATAGAGAAACGTACAGTTATCCATTTCCTCAATGTCGCAACAAAGAAACTCATACTATAGTACGATCATCGATATCGATAAAAAATTCCACACCACGAGAAACGTCGCTTAGCGGATAATACAGAAACCGACTTTTTCCACCAGATGATAAAACAGATTGGGACCTACTATGGAACTGTTGGTAAGGTAGGGGTCAATGCAAGTTACCGACGGGTTTGTCCCAGAACCCGCCCTGTTTATCTATTTTTCGCCAAAAAATATTTATTCTGATACCGTCATTTTCAAGAACAGTAATTTGTTTAATAATATTTGAAAATATTTGTTTGTAACTCAATATATTATAATCGGCCGTATTATGAAGTTGTGCTAAAAAAATATTCTCGAGTAAACTATAATACTCTGGTGGAATACATGGAATGGAGAAATATAATGCACCAACTTGATGAATACCACGATGAGCACCAAGGGGATTATTAGTCTCAAAGTCGTCATAGGACAAAATTAATCGTAGAATGAGTTTTCCCGAGTATTTCAATTCGATATCACGCCACAATTTGCTTTGGATCGACGAAATAATACGCGTGCTTCTTTTGCAATATTCAATATAACCCATAATACGATTATATACCTCTAGTAATTCTAAAAATCGACATAAAACAATATTATTAGGTATCACGTCAATGGTAGTTTTATTGGCTTCAACAATTTTTTTTCCATATGATCGGCATGACCTCAAATATGAATCAATGCAAATGGATTGTGGCTGAATGAAACATCCACATGACTCGAAAAATTTTCTACACATATATTCACTTTCAAAATTATCAAATGCAACTTGTATCAATTCCAACATTTCAATCAAATGTGATGTATGAGGTTCTCCAATCGAAATATAACTTTTCTTCAATATTTCGATGCAGGTAAAACTGTAAAATACATGCACATCATTCAGTAAATCATGTACAAAGGATCGCGGTAATTTCGCCATTGAATACAATTTTGCAATCACAGTTACAGCACCATTTCCAATTATTTCAGCAAATTTTTCGTACGCTCAGAGAATCAGAGTTTGATGTTAAGAGAACTTTTGGTACATCTGATTGCTTATAATCATTACTTGAAAAATCATTTGAGAAACACTCTTCTATTTCAGAATTTTTTCGGCTCAATAATTCTATATCGTCTTGGGAGTTATTCATATGTTCTGAACCTATATGATTCTTGTATGAATGAACATTATTGAAGGCTCGAAGACATTGGTCATACTTGCAACGACAAGTTTCACGATTACGAGTACGATGCTTTAATTTCAAATGGGCCATTAACTCTTCCGACGCACGCAACGATGATTCACAAAATGGACACGGAAAAATTGTTCATACTATAAAATCAAAAGTGAATTCTAATAATAGTATCAATCTTACATACTTGAAAATATTTATTGAATTTTATCTAACAAAAATGTTTGTTTCAAATTTACGAGCCAATTACTTGCAACTGCGACGAAACTTCTGCATCGGTATCTATTTCTGTTGATAATTCTAGTACGATATTCTCGGTACCTTTATTTTCTTTCACATCTTTCATTTGTTGAACAATACCTTCAACGTATGAAATTGACTTGTCGTACTTGGTTTCAAATTTATATGAGCTACGTTGTATCAGCATCCACAGGTGTTCACTTGCCGATGGGTATCCAGCATCCAGAACGTGGTAAGTTTGGAACAATAGATTCAATGCTGATAATGCTGAATGTACTTTGTAGCGTACTCTATCCACACAAACGCAGAATTCCGAAATGCTTTTCAACGTTTCGCCAACAACGATAATGTACGGTTGCAATGGCCTACTTGATTCTGCACTTTTATTTTCTATTTGTTCTTGAATCGTTGCGATGTCATCACATCTCTGTAACAAAAAAATATCACTTTTGTAATTAAATTATATCACAATGTCACTGATAATTCACATAGGCAGGTAATAGCAGCATTGCTAATTTGTGATGCGACATTTTCATACAAAATGTAAATGAGAGACATGCAGAAGAAATGATAGGAAGACAATAACATGTCATATACTAACTAGGACGCGCATGATCATGCTGTCTTTGCAATCAGGAATGGAATATTTTATGTATCTTTTATGCACGCGGCTTCGACCTTTTGTAGGAATATAGTGAGACAACAGCAGAGTTTGGATTACAACCCGACAATCTATGAAACAAATGAAAAATTAGTTATGCTGCATATCAAAAATAATAACAGACAAGCATAGCTGAATAATTGAAAAATAAAATGATGCGCACCGTCAGAAAGATCATGCAGAGCAGATAAATCTGACAAAAGTACCGCGTTTTCATCTCGTTCATAGCATTTGCAAACTGTTCGAACTTTTTCGAAAAATATATTCCAAATTTCCTTGGTAATTACGACTTCCGTCAATGTCATAGCAAAGAAATCATTTTCGATTAGGAGATATCCATTCGGTTGTTTCAAAATTGGCCAATCTTGGAACAGTATATCCACTTTACCACCTTCACTTTCTTTAATACTTTTCCGTCGGTAACAAAATGTGATTTGCCAATGATTGAAAACATCTTTCCACGGTTCCCGATTGATTTTCAACCACTCAATGCTTAGTGAAACTTTTCTATCATTATCTATAAATGGAAATTCACACTACATGAAATACAAATGAGCAACAAAATTGAACTAACGTGGTACTTTACGTATAATATCGTGATATACCTTCATCATCAGAATCTTCGTGCGACATTTCCGGTTCCGCAATTTTGACCTTTGTGGACACTGCTCTCCTCTGGCGGCGTTTATTGCGATATTTATCTACGAGTTTGCCACGAGAAGGAATAGATTTCATCGTGCGCGAAACGGCTTTACTCATTGGTGCAATGCAGTAAGTCTTCATTGACTCGGTTGGAAATATTCCCACAATACATTTAGCAATATTTTCTAATTGTGTATTTGTTAAACTGCAAAAAAAAGATAAAAACGAAAGTCATCGAGTGTCGAATTGTTATATGTTCATATTAAAAAAAAGTGTACAATTTTATATATATATATATATATATATATATATATATATATATATATATATATATATATATATACATATATTGTGATGTGGTGGCCTTCCACCCATCACGTATTTAATTATCTTTAAAAATAACGTATATTATAAGAATACGTCGCGCTGTGGAAATAAAAAGAAATAGATTAATTAAAAGTTAATAGTAAATAATAAGTGACAAATGATGAATTACGAATGAACTAAAGAATGAATGCATTGAACGAGCGAGAACTTCACCTGCAACCATGGAAACAATCCGGATCGATGAACATCACAAGATAATTAACCAATCCTTCGACCATGGACCAACCAATATTCAATCACATAAATGATTAAATCCGAATAAGCCAATCAAGCAACCAAATGAATTAATAAGGTTGATTTATTATATTGCAATGTAATTAAAAACATTTGCTCATGACACTGAACGTTATGACAACAACCAACATAACCATACTTTTGGACAAATGTCAACAAATAGTCAATTCAGTCGATAAATGGGTCGATAAAATACTCAACCAAACATTGGTGTGAGGAGTACGAGAGAGATGACGCCCCAATATTGGGCCAACAATGAAGCCGCCATCATGGAAAATCTGGCGCCAAAGTTGAATCACAATCAATTCAACCAATGAAAAATTCGGCATTTGAATAAGAACCAATCAATTAATTATGTAACATAGCAGTAATTAATTTGACTATTTTGGTATTAATTGAGCAACGTGGTCATGGTTGAACGAAGGAGACGACGGAAGCGGCCGTTGATGCACACCTCCACGGCGGACCTCGAGGGTGAAGGTTGTGCGTGTATAGAGTGAATGGTATTATAGCGATTAAGAGTATAAGTTTGTGCGAGAAAAGTATTGTAACGCGTGAATAATAAAGTAATTACGTGCAGTTTAGCGTGTATGAGATTCACCTGAGATTGTTGGTGAAATATAGTAAGAGACGAGAGCAGGAAAATTGTTGCGTGAGTAAGATTATAATTGAACGGCTTAGTACGTGATCAATCGATCATTTGTGTGGATCGACACGTGGTGAGCCGCCATTGTCATTAATATATATCACCGAGCCACAGCGCGACGCGATATTAAAATATTATAATAATATATACAGGGTGTGGCGGAATAAATGTCTTTCCCTTTATAGACAGACATTAGATACTATTCTGATGCAAAATTTCTTTGACTACTGCAAATCGGTCTATCTGATTTTGAATTATTAGTTAACTAAGAGTGGCCAATCAGAGTGCGTAATTTTCGCGCTACAAAAGTGGAAGGGTGAAGGTGCAAAAAAAGGATTCTAAAATCGACCTCTGGTAAATATTCTTGAAGTCGGTATTACCCTGGGTCCTACGGTCATTTTCCGACACTAGATGGACCCGCTACGCTTTTCCAGATGAGTTTTCTGACGAAATTTCTTTCCCTTGAGCAACACGAGTATACTGAGTGTACCAAAAAGTTATGTGCTTATACGAATGCTCCATCATACTGGCTTTAAAATTGTACAATGACATAAATATTTTCTCTATCGTTTTTTTGTTTTTTTTTTTTTTTTCATTTACACAAGCGGTATTTGAGAATCCAATTTGATTGAACCATTTATTTCCATGTATGGTCATTTCAACATAATGATTATATTAAATTTTTCGCGACATTAAAAATACTCTAAATAGTTTTCGATTTGTTTTAAGTAACAGTTGCACACTTAAATAAGATACTATTCGAAAGTTTCAATTATTCAATTTGACAAATGATTATTTCGTTAAAATGTTTTTTTTTCATCATTATCTATTAAACAAATGGATCTTGATGGATATGATCATGAGAAAAAATAAAAATTACTCGACTCTCATGTTCAATGTAGGGAAAATCGTGATATCGGCATTATGAAAAATGACTGGCCGATGATTGAAAAAAAAACAAATCGAAAACTATCTAGAGTATTTTTAATTTCGTGAAAAATTTAATCAAAATAATTCTGTTGAGGTGACAAACAAATGAAAATAAATAGTTTAATCAAATTGGATTCTTAAATATCGCTTGTGTGAATGACAAGAAACGATAGAGAAAATATTTATGTCATTGTACAATTTTAGAGCCAGTATGATGAAGCATGCAAAGGCTAAAATGAATTTTTTTTTCATACAGTTATTAATCAAATACAAACGTTTTATGTGAAATCAAAAGGTATCAACTACAGCGTGCTAAAATTTCGTCCTGGATAATTTTTTACCGCGCTCTTATCAATCCGCTTTTTAACTTTTTTTAAACATTTTATGAACATTGGATTAAATGTGTTTTTGACCTTTGAATTATAAATGTAACGAAGTCTTGTATGGAATTTATTTGAAATAAGATTAGTGTCCATGTGATTTTTTTTCTGGGTTGCACATACTAATACTTGATTTGAGGGGGAGCTGCCATAAAACAAAAAAAAAGGGTCCAAACTGACACTACCTGCAGTTGTACTTGGTAAAATGAAATCATTTCGGTTTTCTACTGAAGAAAATTTGAAAAAAATATTTTCATCTATAAAAATCCCCAAGAATACTAACGATTTTTTACCAATCATTTGTTTTCTTATACTTATATTAATGATATGCAAAGTTTTCGTGTAAAATCAAAACGTGCCAACTACAACATGTCAACATTTCGGTCCCTAAATAATTATTCACCCGTGTTCTTATCAATCCACAATTCAAGTTTTTTTAAAGATTTTATTATTAAATTACATACGTTTTCGTTTGAATTATTGTAATACTGAAACCATTTGAGAAATTTCATGTACCAATTTTGTAATCGGAGGGGAGCTCTCATAAAACAAAAAAAAAAAGGTAGGCGCTGACACTACCTGAAGTTGTAGATGGTACAATGGAATTATTTTGGTTTTCTAAGACGTGTGAAATAAATATTTTTTGTAAAAACTCCTAACAACGCTATACCGATTATTTATATCAATCATTTCTTCTCTAACAGTTATTAATAAAATGCAAAGCGATCGTACTATTTATACTACGATAAAAGTATTTACACTTTTTTCAAAAATGTTTGACTTTGTTTAAACATTTCATAATTGAATCAGTTGTGTTTTCGTTAAATTATTGGAATACAAAAATTTTGTGCGAAATTTATTCAAAGAGAAGATTATTTTAGAATCGATCAGTATAGAGTATAAGCTGTCATGAAAAAAAAAAAAGGGTCGGGGCTGACACTACCTGAAGTTGTGGTTGGTAGAATGAAATTATTTCGGTTTTCTACCGTGTTTGGAAGAAATATTTTCTTTTGCAATAATCCCTAACAACATTATCAAATGTCAATTGTGCTTCTTGGAATTAATATTTGTTTCATGCGCATATATTTTCATTTTATGATGGCTGACTCTGACGCTTGACTTCTTGTTCAGAATAATCAACTTCTTTTTTGCTACTTATCAACATGAAATACATTCAATTTCATTTCAGCTACATCAGTTTTTTATAGTGAAGCGTTGTCAACGCGTCTCGATTGATATAATCAATTTCTATCATTCATCATGCATAAATTTTGTCTTTTTCAGAAATATTTCAAAAATATTGTGCTGAAAATAAAGACTCAGGTAAGGCCGATACCCTATGTCCGTATACCTGCATACACTCACTCTCTCGGTGAAATTATTATTGGTGGGGACCAGTTATATCTTTTCTATTTGAAATTACATTAATTGTTTGTCAGAAGTTATCTATTGTTGCTGGTTGTATAGAAAACGAATAACCAGCAACAATTAGTGACTTTTGGCTTATATTCAACAAAGATATTATCTCATTTTTTATTTGAAAAGGTTCACATCATCAATTGTTGATGATAATTTAAAATGATTTTCCTGAAAAATATAAATATACCAAATAACTCTTGTTTTTCTGCAAAATAAATAATTCATTCAAACAAATGTCCCATTTGCAAAGCCAGATTTTTGCATGAAATGCCTTATTATTTATTAGGTGATTTTTTCTCCAGCATTAATGCTGTCTTAGAAAAGGCAATAACAGGATTTTCATATTTAATTCATCTTGGTACGTCAATAATGTTATAGACATTATTGTGACAACGTTTTTTTGGTAGCGGTTCATTCGTCGTGTATCGTTTATATTACTTGTTTATTTCATTCAAATTATTTGTTATATTATTCATAAAGACATTATGAAACTTCATCCAACTGCATTTGAATATTGGATAAAGTAAAAGTTCTTTTATTATTTCAAAGATTTAGCGCGTTATAAGTAGTAATAAATTCGCGAAAGCAATAAATTCAAAAAAATTGAACGTTTGATGACAAGAATATGTATAGTATTTCTTTTTTATTTGTTGATATGTGCTCCGGTTTACTTTTCATTCATTTTTAAATAGGGGTCATTTGTTTATTATAAAGTGGACACCAATTTGAACTTGATATTTTTCAAAATTTTCATACCTTGTATACATCAAATTTAATCAACATGTATTTCAGGATTTTACATAGAACAGTTCAAATTTTATCTATAATCTTCTTGGGCATGGAATTCAATGTCTCGAGTACAACTCATGTGCTTGAAGTCGTTTTTTTTTATTTTTTTCTTGGCATTTTTCACAATATATTACATTGACTTTGAACGTGTATTGACAAGAAAAATTTATTGCAAACAAATGAAAGATATTAAAAATTCTATTGTTTGATTCGTTTTTCCATGCTCGCTTTTCGTTAGAAATTTAGTTAAAAAATTACAATTTTTCTCTTGATCCTCTTGTCCATACAACTATTTTTCAGAAAAATAAAATTTTCATTAGAACATATATTAATGAATATTTTCGGTCGCAAGTCTCACAGCGTGTCCGTCAGAAATTCAAGATACGCATGCTCTTATTTTTCACTTGCTAATGTTAACAACGTTGCATTACAATTTGAAAATATTTGTTGTTCATTTTCAAGGTTTAATATAAAAGCACATACTTCAACAAAGTACAAAAAAAATTATTTCGGTTGTGCCATAGTACAAGTCCAAATATAAATTAACTACATATTTCAAAACTAAAGCACTACAATATTTAGAGCAAAATAAAAGTAAAAAAATGATTATTAACTCTTTGACTTATCAACTTTTAATTGAGTACTGCATGAAATAAGGTTTTTGCCAATGTATTTCAGAGTATCAATTTCATTCCATGATTTATTGACTTCAATCGAATCATATCTATCTTGCTCGTTGCGTGATTTACGCTCGAAAATACTCAATAATTTTCAATTTGATGAACATTCTTATGAAAAAAGGATTTTGTCATTAAGAAAACGAAAAACGTAATACTATTCGTTTCAATTAATTTTCAATGGGGCACGAGCATGCTAGAAACATGCGAACAATTGAATTAAAATTTGAAAATTTGAAAAGTCGGATTTTTGCATGAGATGATTTATCATTTATTAGATGATTTTTTTCCAGCGTTAATGCTGACATGAAAAAGCAATAGAAAAAACTTTATTTTCATTCCATCTTGGTACAATATTATTTAAACAAATGTCATTTTGAAAATAAAAATAAAAAAATGTGGTTCAGTCAAAATTTCCTTAGGATGACCGTTAAATCCCGGAGGCTTACTGAAGTAAATAAGAATGTCGATTGCATATTTATAATTATTACATATAATTGTATACTTATTATTATGGTGCTTTTTTTTGAGGACTATTTTTTTCACGGCATTGACGAAATATTAATCTAAACATAAAAAAATATATTCTCCTCAAAAAAAGAACCCTAATACTTATGAATGCATGACAGATTTTCCATACTTTTTTACTATTTATAGTTTTTTGAAATATTTTTTAGGTGCAGAGTGTCTCGAAAAATGACTTTTTACAGACTGAATCGAGTCCCTAAAATTTTACTTCTTTATTTGGCCGTATTAGTTGAAAGACTATATTAAACAGTATTCCACTGGCTATATTAATTGATTTAGTCATTCTGACAAAAAGAAATTTCCAGAATAAATTATTCATGACAACTTTGGATGATTTTTACTTGGGAATAATAATGTGCCGAATAATTATACATTTCTTTATAAACTAGTTATTCACATAAATAATACTTCATCAAAAAGTACGAAATTTTTTAGTTCAGTGATTAATTATTCAGTGGGCATACAAAACTTTGCTTGTGTTAATTTTATGTGATAGAAACTACAATTCTCAATAAAGAAGATTTAATCACTGTTTTTTTTGTAAAAATATCTTCATATGAGTCCTCGATAATTTGATGAATTCTAATAAACAATTTCCACTATTGTTGTTTTAGATTAGCTTCTAGACACTCAAAAACATTCCACCACAAAATGTATGATCCCAATATTGAATAAAGTCTCATTATGCCTGTATGAGCAATAATTCAAAATAAAAAATATGAACGATACGCCAGATGAGCAGATTGATTTTCAGCTCCCAAAAGAACACTTTCACAATAATGTAATATGAACATTAGGGTGTGCCATTTTTAGGCAACTTTTTTTTTTCACGAAAGGAACAGGCTAAAAACTTACTGGACGGTGAAGAAAGAAGCCTGTTCAAAGCGGAGCTCTTAATTTTAATATTTAGAGGTGGTGGATTGTAATTTTCCATTTTCCATTTAAATAACATGGGAAAAAAAATTTTATGTTTTTTTATTTTTGTAGCTCGGCATTGGCGCAACATAGAGATGAGCCCATAACATGGTCTTATAGGGAATCGAACGCTCTACAAAAAAGATCTCTTACACATTTTTCATAGAAAAAGTCATTCTAAAGATATTCAACCCCAAAGTTCAAATGAAATTTCGACTTTTTTGTCATTAAATCGATACTTATCAGTTTATTATTTTCTTAAAAATTATTTTTAATCAAAAAACACTTCAATAATTGTACCTACATTGCTTAATTTTTTTCAGACAGCATAATTTCTATTGCTCTGAAATGATAATGAAATTAATTTAACATAAGTCATAAATAATATTTTCCACAGTAAATAAAATGAAGAAAAAAAAAATCTGACATATGAGTATTTTTTTTTAACTTCACAAAAATATAAGACTGATTATAATATCGATTTAATGACAAAAAAATCGAAATATCATACATTTTGAACTTTGAGTTTGAATATCTCCAGAATGACTGTTTCTATGAAAAAATTGTAGGAGACCTGTTTTGTAGAGCGTTCGATTCCCTATAAGACTATGTGGTCGGCTCAACTCTATATGTTACGCCAATGCCGAGCTACAAAGATAAAAAAAAACAAAAAATTTTTTTTCCTATGTTATTCAAATGGAAAATGGAAGATTACAATCCGCCTGCACCTCTACATATTAAAATTAAGAGCTCCGCTATGAACAGGCTTCTTTTTTCATCATCCAGTAAGTTTTCAGCCTGTTTCTTTAATGAAAGAAAAAGTTGCCTAAAAATGGCACACCCTAATGAACATATATTATTGTATCAAGATGAAATAACAATCAAATAACTCATTGTTTTTTCCGAGACAGCAGTAGAGCTGGAAAAAAATTCACCTGACAAATAATAACTCATCTCATGTGAAAATCCGAATTTTTAAATGGACTCTTGTTTGAATAAATCATTATTCGCTAGAATAATTGAAGTTATTCGGCATATTTTTATTGACCAGTAAAAATCATTCATAATTACCTTCAAGAGTTGATTTCCTAAACCTTCTCAAGTAAAAATAAAATAATATCTTTATTAGGGTACTTTTTTTGAGACGGCTATTTTTTTTTCTTTGCTTAACATACGGAATATCACTCTATACATGAAAAAAAAAATTTCCTCCAAAGATGAGCTCTTAATTTTAATATTTAGTACTCCCACCATCAATCTGAAATTTTTTCATTTGATTAACACGTAAATCCCGATTTTTTTTACATTGATCTAGAGCTTCATGACATTTTATACTATTTAATTGGTTTCCAGCAAAAATTGTACGGAAATGTATAAGATTTGATAGTATATCTACCAAAAATTATGTTCAGTGAACTGCGCTACCAGTAAAAAATGGTTAAGCCAATTTTTGCTTGAATTTCATGGTTTTTTCGATTTTTCGCGAAAATTATCAACTTTGCAGCAAAAGTATATAGGACCTTTTTTGTAAGAAAGTCATTTTTCTATAAAATGTTATTCTTAACAAAAACTGTAAAGCTGATAGTTTCGAGAAAAATCCAATTAAACAAATATAAATTTGAAATTTCCCTGTTTAATCTAGATTTTAGTGCTTTTTAATGACACTACAGCTGAAAAAAATCATTCCAATATCATGAACACAAAATCAATCGTATGCAATAAATCAAATAATTTATTCATCTCCAATTTTTTCAAATATTTTACAATAACACTCACAAATAATTTACTTAGGATTGAACCAATTGATAATTAGATTTAACGCACAACGAGTAATTTTTGCGATGGTTCTGGACAACTTATAATAAATATTGTCGTTGATCTTCGTCGTTTGTTAGGCAACTATCAATTTTTCTAACAAAGCTATACCTCTTTCGGCAGTATCTTTAACAAATCTTAAATTACTAAAAACAAAATGCAATTTCTGTTTTCGTAGTTATGATGTATATTAAAATGTGGTTTGACGCTCCCAATGCCATAAAAGCGCCGAACAACGATTTGCAGCTTTTGAAAAATTTATAAAATATAAACAAATTCACATATTAAATGTTTAAATGTTAAAAAGGACCAATTAAATTTGATGGCGACAAAAAACATCAGTGATTTCGTAAACAACAAATCGATTTTTATTTTCAAACAGTTTCAACTGTCATACGATTTCTTGGATATTGATATTGATTCCTGTAACAATGATTCATGTTATCAAAAATGTCTTCATACTTCTAGTAATTTAAGGATTTTGAATGATACTACCGAAAGAGGTGCAGCTTTAATTGAAAAATTTAAAAGTTACCTAACAAACGACGACGATCAACGACAATATTTATTATTTGTTTATTATCATCATAAGTCATTATCGTGTTTTTTCTTTCCATATTGTGTACTATTTGAAAATTTTCTCCACGAGCAACGGTTGAATCGAAATATGAACTAAACCAGCAAGTTGCTCATGCAAATACCAAAAATGATTGCACAATTTTTCCAGAGCAGCTTGGGCAGCTTTGGTGTGAATTTATTTATATTTTATCAAATTTTTCAAAAGCTGCAAATCGTTGTTGGGCGCTTTTATAGTATTTGGAGCGTCAAACCACATTTTAATATACATCATAACAACGAAAACACAGATTACATTTTGCTTTTAGTAGTTCAAGATTTGTCAACGATACTGCCGAGAGAGTTGTAGCTTTGTTAAAAAATCTAATAGTTGCCTAACAAACGACGAAGATTAACGGCAATATTTATTATAAGTTGTCCAGAACCATCGTTGATTGAACCACATTTTTTTATTTTTATTTTCAAAATGACATTTGTTTAAACAATATTGTACCAAGATGGAATGAAAATAAAGTTTTTTCTATTGCTTTTTCCATGTCAGCATTAACGCTGGAAGAAAATCATCTAACAAATGATAAATCATCTCATGCAAAAATCCGACTTTTCAAATTTTCAAATTTTAATTCAATTGTTCGCATGTTTCTAGCATGCTCGTGCCCCATTGAAAATTAATTGAAACGAATAGTATTACGTTTTTCGTTTTCTTAATGACAAAATCCTTTTTTCATAAGAATGTTCATCAAATTGAAAATTATTGAATATTTTCGAGCGTAAATCACGCAACGAGCAAGATAGATATGATTCGATTGAAGTCAATAAATCATGGAATGAAATTGATACTCTGAAATACATTGGCAAAAACCTTATTTCATGCAGTACTCAATTAAAAGTTGATAAGTCAAAGAGTTAATAATCATTTTTTTACTTTTATTTTGCTCTAAAATATTGTAGTGCTTTAGTTTTGAAATATGTAGTTAATTTAATATTTGGACTTGTACTATGGCACAACCGAAATATTTTTTTTGTACTTTGTTGAAGTATGTGCTTTTATATTAAACCTTGAAAATGAACAACAAATATTTTCAAATTGTAATGCAACGTTGTTAACATTAGCAAGTGAAAAATAAGAGCATGCGTATCTTGAATTTCTGACGGACACGCTGTGAGACTTGCGACCGAAAATATTCATTAATATATGTTCTAATGAAAATTTTATTTTTCTGAAAAATAGTTGTATGGACAAGAGGATCAAGAGAAAAATTGTAATTTTTTAACTAAATTTCTAACGAAAAGCGAGCATGGAAAAACGAATCAAACAATAGAATTTTTAATATCTTTCATTTGTTTGCAATAAATTTTTCTTGTCAATACACGTTCAAAGTCAATGTAATATATTGTGAAAAATGCCAAGAAAAAAATAAAAAAAACGACTTCAAGCACATGAGTTGTACTCGAGACATTGAATTCCATGCCCAAGAAGATTATAGATAAAATTTGAACTGTTCTATGTAAAATCCTGAAATACATGTTGATTAAATTTGATGTATACAAGGTATGAAAATTTGAAAAATATCAAGTTCAAATTGGTGTCCACTTTATAATAAACAAATGACCCCTATTTAAAAATGAATGAAAAGTAAACCGGAGCACATATCAACAAATAAAAAAGAAATACTATACATATTCTTGTCATCAAACGTTCAATTTTTTTGAATTTATTGCTTTTCGCGAATTTATTACTACTTATAACGCGCTAAATCTTTGAAATAATAAAAGAACTTTTACTTTATCCAATATTCAAATGCAGTTGGATGAAGTTTCATAATGTCTTTATGAATAATATAACAAATAATTTGAATGAAATAAACAAGTAATATAAACGATACACGACGAATGAACCGCTACCAAAAAAACGTTGTCACAATAATGTCTATAACATTATTGACGTACCAAGATGAATTAAATATGAAAATCCTGTTATTGCCTTTTCTAAGACAGCATTAATGCTGGAGAAAAAAATCACCTAATAAATAATAAGGCATTTCATGCAAAAATCTGGCTTTGCAAATGGACATTTGTTTGAATGAATTATTTATTTTGCAGAAAAACAAGAGTTATTTGGTATATTTATATTTTTCAGGAAAATCATTTTAAATTATCATCAACAATTGATGATGTGAACCTTTTCAAATAAAAATGAGATAATATCTTTGTTGAATATAAGCCAAAAGTCACTAATTGTTGCTGGTTATTCGTTTTCTATACAACCAGCAACAATAGATAACTTCTGACAAACAATTAATGTAATTTCAAATAGAAAAGATATAACTGGTCCCCACCAATAATAATTTCACCGAGAGAGTGAGTGTATGCAGGTATACGGACATAGGGTATCGGCCTTACCTGAGTCTTTATTTTCAGCACAATATTTTTGAAATATTTCTGAAAAAGACAAAATTTATGCATGATGAATGATAGAAATTGATTATATCAATCGAGACGCGTTGACAAACGCTTCACTATAAAAAACTGATGTAGCTGAAATGAAATTGAATGTATTTCATGTTGATAAGTAGCAAAAAAGAAGTTGATTATTCTGAACAAGAAGTCAAGCGTCAGAGTCAGCCATCATAAAATGAAAATATATGCGCATGAAACAAATATTAATTCCAAGAAGCACAATTGACATTTGATAATGTTGTTAGGGATTATTGCAAAAGAAAATATTTCTTCCAAACACGGTAGAAAACCGAAATAATTTCATTCTACCAACCACAACTTCAGGTAGTGTCAGCCCCGACCCTTTTTTTTTTTCATGACAGCTTATACTCTATACTGATCGATTCTAAAATAATCTTCTCTTTGAATAAATTTCGCACAAAATTTTTGTATTCCAATAATTTAAACGAAAACACAACTGATTCAATTATGAAATGTTTAAACAAAGTCAAACATTTTTGAAAAAAGTGTAAATACTTTTATCGTAGTATAAATAGTACGATCGCTTTGCATTTTATTAATAACTGTTAGAGAAGAAATGATTGATATAAATAATCGGTATAGCGTTGTTAGGAGTTTTTACAAAAAATATTTATTTCACACGTCTTAGAAAACCAAAATAATTCCATTGTACCATCTACAACTTCAGGTAGTGTCAGCGCCTACCTTTTTTTTTTTGTTTTATGAGAGCTCCCCTCCGATTACAAAATTGGTACATGAAATTTCTCAAATGGTTTCAGTATTACAATAATTCAAACGAAAACGTATGTAATTTAATAATAAAATCTTTAAAAAAACTTGAATTGTGGATTGATAAGAACACGGGTGAATAATTATTTAGGACCGAAATGTTGACATGTTGTAGTTGGCACGTTTTGATTTTACACGAAAACTTTGCATATCATTAATATAAGTATAAGAAAACAAATGATTGGTAAAAAATCGTTAGTATTCTTGGGGATTTTTATAGATGAAAATATTTTTTTCAAATTTTCTTCAGTAGAAAACCGAAATGATTTCATTTTACCAAGTACAACTGCAGGTAGTGTCAGTTTGGACCCTTTTTTTTTGTTTTATGGCAGCTCCCCCCTCAAATCAAGTATTAGTATGTGCAACCCAGAAAAAAAATCACATGGACACTAATCTTATTTCCAAATAAATTCCATACAAGACTTCGTTACATTTATAATTCAAAGGTCAAAAACACATTTAATCCAATGTTCATAAAATGTTTAAAAAAAGTTAAAAAGCGGATTGATAAGAGCGCGGGTAAAAAATTATCCAGGACGAAATTTTAGCACGCTGTAGTTGATACCTTTTAATTTCACATAAAAAGTTTGTATTTGATTAATAACTGTATGAAAAAAAAATTCATTTTAGCCTTTGCATGCTTCATCATACTGGCTCTAAAATTGTACAATGACATAAATATTTTCTCTATCGTTTCTTGTCATTCACACAAGCGATATTTAAGAATCCAATTTGATTAAACTATTTATTTTCATTTGTTTGTCACCTCAACAGAATTATTTTGATTAAATTTTTCACGAAATTAAAAATACTCTAGATAGTTTTCGATTTGTTTTTTTTTCAATCATCGGCCAGTCATTTTTCATAATGCCGATATCACGATTTTCCCTACATTGAACATGAGAGTCGAGTAATTTTTATTTTTTCTCATGATCATATCCATCAAGATCCATTTGTTTAATAGATAATGATGAAAAAAAAACATTTTAACGAAATAATCATTTGTCAAATTGAATAATTGAAACTTTCGAATAGTATCTTATTTAAGTGTGCAACTGTTACTTAAAACAAATCGAAAACTATTTAGAGTATTTTTAATGTCGCGAAAAATTTAATATAATCATTATGTTGAAATGACCATACATGGAAATAAATGGTTCAATCAAATTGGATTCTCAAATACCGCTTGTGTAAATGAAAAAAAAAAAAAAAACAAAAAAACGATAGAGAAAATATTTATGTCATTGTACAATTTTAAAGCCAGTATGATGGAGCATTCGTATAAGCACATAACTTTTTGGTACACTCAGTATACTCGTGTTGCTCAAGGGAAAGAAATTTCGTCAGAAAACTCATCTGGAAAAGCGTAGCGGGTCCATCTAGTGTCGGAAAATGACCGTAGGACCCAGGGTAATACCGACTTCAAGAATATTTACCAGAGGTCGATTTTAGAATCCTTTTTTTGCACCTTCACCCTTCCACTTTTGTAGCGCGAAAATTACGCACTCTGATTGGCCACTCTTAGTTAACTAATAATTCAAAATCAGATAGACCGATTTGCAGTAGTCAAAGAAATTTTGCATCAGAATAGTATCTAATGTCTGTCTATAAAGGGAAAGACATTTATTCCGCCACACCCTGTATATATATATATATGTCGGCGCACGGAGCCGAATAACGAAAACCGGCGTTGGCAATTTAGTTTAAGTTTATTTTAACAAATATTTGTTTGTCATCTGTATTTTTTTTATATTTTTATTTCATTTCGCATTCCTTCATAGATTGTAAATGCACATCTGCTTAGGATTATAATGTTCACAGACCCTTCTGGCCTGTAATAAAAGTATGTCCAGGTTTATGATAAGGACTAATAGTAAGTGTCCACCTAGGGTATGCACTCACTGAGATATACAAAGAGTGATGCGAGAGAGAGACATGCATTTTTTTTATAACATTCCGTCTCTTCTCGAACGTAGCCACGGGCTGGACAGGAGTTTTTGGACAGTCAGTCTATCCTGAGCGAGACGAGCAGAAAGAGCAATTGATATTTAGAAAAGTAGAACTGTGATTGGTTTTGGTTGCAAGAGAACTGTGTCGAAGGCCCGTGGATTCGTTGCGCATCATTTTCGCGTGTCGATTGTCATATTTACGTTAGTGTCACTGTGTGATCGTTTTATATTAGCTGTGTGCCTGTGGTTACTATTAACTGTGCGTTTAAGTTCATATTGTGAAATTAATTTGTAGAAAACTGATAATTAAAACTGTGAATTAAACTTTTACCATTGGATATAGATTATTGTGTACTATTTATACTACCTAATAATTATATTACTTTATTTAATAATAAATAAGAAAAAGAACATAATAATGAATAGTGATAATAATTTGCATGCCGACGAGCCAATGGAACATTCAAGTGAAAATAATAGTGTTCTAACATATATATATATAAATCTCATTGCTTAATCAACGATACCAGCAATCTCATTTTTCGCCAAAATAGAGTTAGCTTCAGCATTCAGCCTAAAATTTTTCATCGACTTCAACTGTACAGTCAATTCTTCATTTATTTCTGTGGTTCGCGAAGAAATTGGAAATCTACTTGATTACTTTTCTTTAAATTAGCCAATAATGAGGTAGCTGCCGTTGCTGATTAAGTGACGATTTAGATAAATATGTTTCATATAAAAAAAGGACAAACTTTTTTTAATGGAAAAAAAAAACGGCGCCAAGTTCATGTGTGGCAAAAAAATTTAATTACAAAAATTACTTTACAAAAAGATTTGATATCAGTCATTTGTTTACCAAGTACACAATATAAGGTTATACATATACATATATAGACTTACTATGTGTTATATATTATATATTATATATTATATTGTATATTACATATTTGTTATACATTGTTTATTATATATTATACATTATATTATATTATTTATATATACACTTAACATGTAATTGTATTAGCAATCTATATTTATAACAGAATACACATCAATGATGGGTGTCATTGATTGCCATTTCCAAGAAACCTCATCATGACCTATTGTAATCAATCAATAGTTACATATGTCAAAAATTTTTTGTCAATATCTCACTTCTAATACGAACGTACTTGGCGCGTCCGATCAGTCGATGAATTTCATATTAGTTAAAATTTTATGCATAATTCATTTTGATAGCGAATTTGCTATACATATCATATCATTACAGAGCATTTACTTATAGCTGCATTCATATCTCCGAGTTTCATGAATATCCGCATAGATGTATCCATACCACAGTCTTTCATGAATATCAGCGTTAAGAATTCAACATCCATATCAGCCACACAGCGCGTGCGTCAATATATTCGGCGGTCATGATCAGTTACACTTATTTCGGACGCGCCAATTACGTTCATATTAAAAGTGGGATATTGACAAAAAATTTTTGACATATGTAACTATTGATTGATTACAATAGGTGATGATGAGGTTTCTTGGAAATGACAATCAATGATACCTATCATTGATGTGTATTCTGTTATAAATATAGATAGCTAATACAATTACATGTTAAGTGTATATATAAATAATATAATATAATGTATAATATATAATATACAATGTATAACAAATATGTAATATATAATATAATATATAATACATGTAAATGTATGTCGATGTTCGCGAACTCCTGCGCGCCTCTGGTGCTAGGAATTTATGATACTAGTGGCGCGAATTAAATTATATGAAAATATAGTTCAAATCAAATAGTCTTCACATAACTACAAAGTAATAGAAATGATGCATATAACTTAGTACTCAGCAGATGTTTTATTACTAGGCAGATATGCACAACTAATATAAAGATAAAGAATAATTTATAGTTAGATTATATATTGTTTTATTATATTTGCGCTTCTCGCGAATTTATACTAATTTAGTTAAAAATGTATATTTATTTTTATGGATGAAGGTAATTGATGTGTTGGTTAAAATGTTTGTAAAATGATAAGACGAGATGTATAGATATCAAAATACACTGTTGCGTATGTTTTATTTCACGAATATGCAAGATCTTATAAGTTTGTGTTTATTTCCTGTCTATCGATCGACGACTGACTCTGATACCGAATCTTAGGTGCTTTTCTGAAGTCTATAGTTCATCTCAGGGGTTGAAGAGCGGGGGTGGTCCATCCTGATGGAGAGGGGTATTGACGGACGTAGTCCATCCTACCTCCGAGTTCCCCCTCCAATGCTCTGTGCTGTGATGTCGGCTGGTTTTCCTCGATGATCTTCGGTGGTTGTCGATGAGAAGAGAGAGAAGAGAGAGAAATATCGGTCGGAGATGAAAGTGGGAGTACATCCAGATGCATCTCTCCCATATTTTACTTAAAATGTTTTCATCCCAGAGACAATGTGACTAATCTTTTTATTATAGGGACGGAACAGTCCACAGAAATATTTGAGTTTATTAGTTCATTATATATTTAATACCAAAAATACATGTGGAAATTCGTTAGTAATTACAAATACGTATGTTATTGTAAAAAGAATAAAATACGTGAATGAAATAATAGAGGAGTACTACAATAAATGTTTATTGTCAATACACTGTAAATTGTCTCCAGGGAAATTTGATAGATTCTTATTTATTTCTCGAGTGACCATCAATAAATAATACTACTACTATTAAACTGTCGCGCTGAATAATTATTGGTACAGATGTGAATCCAAATTGCAAGTACAATAAAACAATATATAATCTAACTATAAATTATTCTTTATCTTTATATTAGTTGTGCACATCTACCTAGTAATAAAAAATCTGCTTAGGTACTAAGTTATATAAATCATTACTATTACTTTGTAGTTATGCGAAGACTATTTGATTTGAATTATATTTTTATATTATTCGATTCGCGTCACTAGTATCATGAATTCCTAGCACCAGAGGCGCGCAGAAGTTCACGGACATGGACATACATATATACATATATAACACCTCCCCCCTTACAATGAAAGTTGTCACCGAAGGTGAGAACTTTTCGAATTTAGTTATCCAATTATATTTTCTTGTTATGAGCATAAGCACAAACAAAATAATGTAAATCTTATAACTATTCTCATACAATACATTCAACACACCTTGAATTGTCACATTCTCGTAATACGTATCATATTGAAGTGACAAATGGCAATCATACATTCTTATTGTTAAGTTTAGTTAAAATCATGTAATGACATCAGCGTCCTCGCTTGAAGGATTTATTCTGACATGAACCAATTTTAGCTTATTAGTATGTACTATTTTGCTTTTAGTTTTATTTAATTCCATCTCTGCATTTAAATCGTCGTACAGGGAGACTATTTTATAAGGACCGTTCCACTGAGGTTTAAATTTCGATAGTTTCGGTTCTTTAATAACGTATGCGAGGTCTCCTACGTAAAAGTTTTTGGGGCGTATTTTCCTATCAAATTTATCTTTGCTTTTCGATTTAGCATCTTGTAGATTTCTGGCAGCTGTAGCTTGGGTAGAACTAATTCTACTTTATAAATCATCGAAGTGTTGAATGAAAGTTCGCGGTACTTGTTCGTATGCAAATTCTAAAGGAATACTAGCTTTTCGCCCAAAAATAAGTTCATGAGGTGTAAAACTCGTTCCTTCATGTACTGAAGTATTATATGGAAACATACCAAATCTAACCCACTTGTCCTAATCTCGTTTAGTACAAAAATGTTTCAAATATTGAATAAAGGAATGGTGAGCGCGTTCGAGTGATCCAAGAGACTGCGGGTGGAACGCAGTGGATCTGATTTGTCTGATTTTAAAAATTTTTCATAAATCGACTTGTGAAATTACTTCCTTGATCGGTGTGAATGACTTTTGAGCATCCAAATCGCGAAATAAATTGTTCAGCCAAGGTTAAAGCTATTGTTATTGAATCAATGCAAGGGATTGGTATTGCATCGGAATATTTGGTCAAGTTATCTTGGAGTGTTAATAAATATCAATTTCCCTGTTCAGTAATAGGCAGAGGGCCTCCGATATCCATTCGGACCTTATCGAATGCATGCTGAGGAGTATCAGTGATGCGGAGAAGTTGTATAATACCAGTTCTAACGAGTTTATTTTGTTGACAACTCTTGCAGGTGCGAATAAATTTGGCAATATCTTTTCTCATTCCTATCCAATAAAAGTCTCATCTCATTCTATTGTACAGTTTTGAAATTCTCTGATGACTCCCGACTACAGATTCATGGTGTTCTTTTAGTATATTTATTTTTTGATTTTCTGAAGGAAATAAAATTGAATTAGAGCAAACAGTGATAGTATATGATTGGCTCGCGAAGATAGATTCGAAGATTTGTTTGATCTGTGACCAATGGATTCCGTCGATGCCATTTTTATTTTAGGAAATGCTACATTTATTTATACCGACGCCGTCCATCAGGTTTCTCGAGCTTTTAATACAAGATTTTTAATCGTTCAGACAACCGCGTGAATCTGGAGATGCTTCAAAGAAAAGATGGAATAAATAGAAGGTGTTAATCTTGAATACTGCGGCTTCTCCTACTTGTCAATTGAGATTACTCATGTTTTCAGTTGAAAAGAAATTTCGATCAATTAAATTTTGGCTCATTTCTGAATTTAATTTGGAGTCAACAGTAGTAAAATGCACAATGTTATCCTTTCTCATGGCTAGGTAGTCTTTACTATATAGGAGGCAGGATGGTTTTATATTGGGTGTAGAGGTGTTGTTCTGGTGTAAAGTGTTGGTCTGTTTGTTCTGTGTGATTTTACTTTGGTCGTATTGCTGGTCAGTCGCGAACCTCCTATTTCCTCGGTGCAAGGGGGTAGAGTCGCGCCACTCCACCACCCTCGATTCATGGTGGGACGCAGAGTCACCACTTGAACTGCATTCC